>JAHZNB010005969.1:0-15779 GCA_027744295.1 Callyntrura guangdongensis
TAATAATGTAAGTTGCAATAAATGGATAGACAAATGTACATAACACATTTAATCTATAATTTGCGAAGACACGAAAACAATTGATTTCCTACATACGCGTTTGTCACAGGGTTATTGATTGATTGATTCAAAAATGTATTGTCATTTTACCTGTCAAGAATATTAGTGAGAATATAATTTAGAGAATCGAGAGAATTAAAAGTGGAATCCTAGATTATGAGGATTCATCGATTCGTGTCTACGCATTTTCTGGTGTATTTATTTTAAACCATGATATAATATATTACGATATTATATAAAATTATCATCTCTTCATTTCGTGATCGTATGCAAAACCATTAAACTTTCTGAATCGGGATGGATTTTAATTTATTCAATATGATGTACGACTGTAGATCCATTCATATTTATATTGCTAGTAAAATAGAATTTTCCAAGATGTAGAGCACCGGGTATTAATTAATTCGAAAGACTGAAAGTACAAGTTACAATATTACAAAGTCACCTTACACCTAAGTGTTGTACACAGATTATGATATAATTCAAAGTTAATAGTGTACACTGAAAATTGATACTGACAATTTTCGCGGAATGCGGGACATTATGTTATACATATGTGAGCATCCTTGACAGCTTATAATGGGAAGGAATGTACGGTATTAATAAATGTCTCGACAGATTCCACAGGAGTTTCTGGATAAATGCCGTGACCAAGATTGCAAATATACCGTTCAGTGCCAAACTTCTCAAGCATGGTCTGAGTGCTCCGAACGATAGTTTCCTAAATGAGTACAATCAGAAAAGTTTAATATAAGGAAACTCAAATATGGCAATTATGTGTAAAAGGTTTAAGCATAAGAAGAATTAAGATATATACATATTACATACTTCATTTCCGAACAACACCACTGGGTCCATGTTGCCTTGGAGTACTGTTCCAGGCATTGCTTGACTCCTGGCAACCCGAGGGTCAATAGTCCAGTCTAATCCAACCACATTATAACCGATACCACTAAGTTCCGGTATGGCGTAATGGCCACCTTTGGCGAATATCACCATCGGAACCGGAGTGAGTCCTTGTTTCTTCAGTCTTTTTTCCGTTTCAACTTGGATCCGATTCAAGTATGGTAACGAACATTGGGAGAAAAGGTCCGGGGAAAGAAACTCAGCATGAGATTCAAAAACTTGAAGAATTTGTGCGCCGTGTTTGACTTGCATAACCAAATACTGAATTACAATTTCGCTTATACTATACAGTAAGCGGTCAGCTTCTAAAGGATACTTATAAAGCCATGATTTAGCTTTTGAACAAGTCTTGCTTCCACCACCCTCAATCATGTAACTCATTAGCGTCCACTTAAAATGAAATTGAACGCAAAAGTTTGAATATTAACACTGTAAATATTAGAAAATCTACTGTAAATATTTAAATATATATAAAAATCATAATTGCACATACAGGGGCGCCAGTAAATCCAAATAGAGGAACTTTTCCCTCTAGCTTTCTTCTGGTCAATGTAATGGCTTCCAAAGTGCCCTTCATTTCCGTGGCAACGTCTGGTTTCAAATTTAGCTTGTCCAAATCTTCCGGTTTTTCCAATGGATGTGTTATGACCGGGCCCTGGTAAATACATGGAAGATAATATGCATAAGTTTAACAAGTACAGTTAGTGTTAAATCAATGCAGTAACTTACAACTCCGGGTTTCATGAGCACTTCCATTCCCATAGCTTGTGGAATTACTAAGATATCTGAAAATATAATTGCTGCATCTAGATCATATCGCCGTATTGGTTGAAGCGTAACCTCAGTCGCCAACTCGGGATCTCGAACAATCTCAAAGAAATCATGTTGCTTCCTAATAGATTGAAATTCTGTAACATAAAGCAAAAATGAGCCAATAAATACCCAATGTACTTAGCCAAATCGATTAGTAAGGATTACCATAGACAAAAAAGTTTGATAGACCCAAATGAGTTTTACCTGGAAGGTAGCGCCCAGCTTGACGCATAATCCACACCGGAATACGACTCGGTTTTTGACCAAGTGCGACTTTTAAAACATCGTCATTTTTTAACTCAGGAAAATTCTAATTTCCAAACAATTTAATTCACACCCATCATCAATTTATGCCAGAAACAACATACGAAAAGCCCTTCAAATTGTACAAACGATACATAAAACCTACCATTTTGCTATGTATATTTCCAAAATCCCGAAGGTTTGAATGAAGGGTACAAATGTTAATAGTGGAACTGCTTCCGATAATTTTAGCAACCTTAAACACTGAAAGATATTTTGAATCCGCTGATTAACTAAAAGAGCAAAAACACAATTATAGGCTCGGTAGGCACCGTTCATTGTAATCTATTGATATTAGCACGAAATATTGCAATGAAGTACCTGCCTCTTCACCCTCTGTTTTGATATTTTATCTCCTGCAATAATGATAGTTGACAGTCACAAATAACATAAATTACATTAAAACACTGACAAGAAGCAACAAGCATAAAGTACCCTTGTAATGTTAAAATCCGTTTCCCCCATATATTTATCCAAAACTATGTTTATAAAATTATAAAATGGTCAATTCACAATTACATGTCAAGTGAATTTTACAAGGGATTAATTGAAAAAATGGGTCTTTTAACAGAATAAAAAATTCTACCCGGAATTTGGAATAAGTTTATGTTAATTAAATATTTTTCACCTTTTTGCCAGCTCGTTCTATATTGTCTGTCAATTATGACTACAATACAAAATACAATCAAAAAAGTGTTTTCGTTTTCCAGCAGAAGTCAAGACAAGAACACTACCACCCCACACATACACAAAAACACACTCGTCAAGTCAAAATAAAAATCGCAAAACAGCTTCTAAACTCGTCTGCGTCGGTCGTCCGTCGTCTCCATAAACATCTATACAATTTGAGTTCATTACCGAACTATGACGTATGCATAGCAATTTTTTATGTGCTTCGCTGTTCATATATGGCATGTGTAGATGTAGAAAGGTAAAGTTATGGAGAAGGCTGTGTTTTGTGTTTGCATTGCACGTTACAATATACAATTAGTTTAGAGTCTGGAGTGATAAGTCAGCTGAAAAACAAAAATATGTATACCTACTCCGAGTTGAAAAATAAATGTTTTCTCACAACCAGAGCCTCTGTTCACGACGAGTGAGCGCAAGAACAATACCGGCTAAAGTTAGCCGGCGACTGCAAGTTTACCTTCATCGCCCTTATGAATGTAACCTAAGAGGCCCATTGAGTTGTTTATTGTCTCACCGCTCATGGGCACGAATCCCAATTTTACTGCATGTTCCCAGCTTCATATATCCTCACTACTACTAGTGTTTTGTTGTTTCGTAGAACAGCAGCATTTGAGTATTGTTGAAAGTAAAGCTGTCGTCTTTTACACTGCTAAAGGGGACGATCGTAACGTAGTTTTACTAGTTATCGGTGTCCAAGGTTGGACTTAAAATCCTGTAGAGCTACCGGTAAACTCAGGTGGAGGAAGGTCGCCTGCGAACAAAGTCAAATATCAAAATAGTGACAAATAAGAGTTACAGACAGTCAGCAATTAAAATTTCATATCGGTAAGTACGTAGTTTTGAGGCATTATAAAATTTGTTGCTTTGTGTTGTCAACTTCAAGTTTGCAGCAACTGACAGCCGGGGTGTAACTACCAACATAATTTTGAATTTGAGATTCTCTTGTTTCGTATTTGGAAATTCAGAAGCATGGGTTAGATTATTATGACACTAAAAATTAAAAGTTTAGTTAACGATAAAATTGTTTTTGTCAATTGTCAAGCAGATGGAGATGGAGGCGATGGATGTGAACCTTGGGACTAAGCGGCAGTCAAAAAAGCGGTCTCATTCATTATCCGATGGAGGAGAGAAAAAAATGGATACTGATGCACCTGTGTCTGCGGAGAAACATGCTAAGTGACAGCATATATATTTTATATTAGGGAAGTAAATATTAATTTACATACACCTAGATAGATTAGTTTCAACGCGTGTCCATTATACCGATATTTAGATCCGGATTTTTTTTTGTAAAAAACGAAAGAATAAAGAAAAGTGAATAACAATATTGTTTTATCCTCCTCAGCTCTCACCTTGATATACACATAATTTTAACACCAATGAATGCATCATATATATAAATATAAATGCTAACATGTCGACCCTCCCACCACTCTGACGTCATGGATGGTTTTGTTGGTTCCTCACTGCCGTCACACTTCCAGTATCACTACTACTTAGATTAAGTCCGATTGCATATTGGGTTGTGTTGTGACATGACAAAATTATACAGAAGCACACACATTTATAATGTATATGTATACAACATATCAAGCTCCAGTAGTTAGGAAAACTAGTAGGATGATAATATTTAGTAGTAATTTGAAATGCATGGTTTAGTTTTTTCAGCTTAATTTAATATAGATGACAATCTAGATCCCACTGCCAATTACTAGAACTGGATTACTAGCATTATATATATGAAAGTAGGCAACTAAATATATTTTGGACATTCCTATCTCATTTCGATTACTTCTTGTAGAACCTAATGAAAATACTCAAACGTACTCTCCTAGTTGTTGTGAAAAGTTAATTTGATAGAAACTATATAATTAATAAATATTGGACTTGAAAAACCTTTGCGAAAAATAATAGGTTAGATCAAATCAGGGTTTAAGGCGCTGGTTTCCCTGGCAGTAGGAACTGGGGGATGAGGGGGATAAATCCCTCCCCCCAAGAATTTAAAGATTTAACATTACGTAGATTACAGGGCTTAAAATTCTCTAACATTAAAGGATAGGACTATCCCCCTTGTCCCCCTGTTCCTACAGCCCTGGGTTTGGCTTACAGTAAGCATATACAACATTCACCACAGACAGTGACCACGAACGATAACTCTAAACCAACTGCTCATACAGGGCTGTTTCGGCTACATACTTTAACCTTTTTAATTGTTAATTTTCTTAACCCCACAAAAAGTTAAGCCTTGCTATGTCATCAATCAGTGATGATGGCATCAGCAGATTGGTGTTCTTTCATCAGAATTTGCGTCCTCATGGAGGAAGTTAATGGTGTCGTTTATGTTTAATGACAAACTTGAATACAAAAATATTAAAATGGAGTGATTTGTCTTTTTACATCAAACTAACTTTGTGCTTCAAAGGGAGATTTGCAATGACTTATTGTATAATAAATTACTCAAAACAGAAATTGCTTCGTCATGTATTAAATCTTGTAAAATATTTTGTGACACCTGAAGTCTAGGGTGGTCAGCTGTCCCCCCGGATTCCCCCTGGCTGCGCCCTAACTATCCATAATTTTGTTGTCCATTGTAGCCATTCATTATAAATAAATAGGCAGCAGTATAGTAGTCATAGTGGTCTGAAATTAGTAAATGTGTTATAGATTTTAATCTTTTTTTTTCAATACATAAGCCACACTCTTGAATGTCTGGTTCCTCAATTGCTACACCGGTTTATTATATTATAGTAACCTTGTACCGATACATATTACATAACTTTTAATATGTATGCACTGGAGAGCACTTCACTTGAAATGTCTATTATCTATATATAAATTAATTAATTTTGAGAACTGAGTTTTGTTGCTTTTTACGATAAAGGACGTATTAAAATGTGAATATTAAAAATGAATAAAACATTTAGTCAAGCTTATTTATTTCAGCCCAAAGTCATTTTTAGAAGAGCTGGTCCTTAATTGTTCTTAATTTAAGTTTATATAACAAGTCATTTTTTGCTTTAAGTCGAAACGAGTTACCCGGCAGTTCCAAATACATATTACTATAGATCTTGCGTGTTTGCATATTTAACTTATTATTACGTCACTAACTTAACTTTATCCAACCTTTAATGAATACAAGTAACAATGACATCATGTCGATATCACTAACACGTGCCCATTTTTGTGCGGTTTTGTCTACAAATCGTATTGAGCTTCGTAATTAATTAACAAAGTAAAAACTTTTTACTAAAATGTATGATGTACATGACTAATTAATGCTCCATAATAAAGTAATTCATCTTTACTGCTAAAAATGGAGATAGGTGAATACTTTAAACAGACGAGTTATTTTCAGTACACATAGGATGGGTCATAAGTCATAAAAATAGTATATCTGTCATAACAAATAACTCAAATATGTTTCACTATCACTACAGTTTGTCATTTGATTTTCTAAATACAATGGATAATTATTAATATCATTACAACTATTTTAATTGTAGTAGTTTTTTTCTATTTTCGGATGGTGATAATGTCAGTCTAGCTCAAATCTTCTGTTCCAGTAACAGGTTGTTACCGTGGGTGATATCGTCCTCATAATTATGTACAATTATTAAAGTTATTGAATATGGTTAGAACCTAGCGGGGAAAAATGTTAGGTACTGATAAAGTAAACACAACTTCAAAATTCGACCTTAATGTGCGTAGAAAGTTCTATACGGTAAGAGATTACTTGCTATGCGACAGCCTGATAAATCAATAATAAAAATGAGAAACGAACTAACTGCTACTTATTGCGTTTTTTTATTGAAGCCAGTTATTTTCCAAGAATTCTCATAATATTGAAAACTCCTTACCCGCAATGTTCACCAATTTTTGCAACCCTTCAATTTCAGTACCTTCGCCGTGCCGAAATATTAATGTCTGTTCTAGACTTTCTGAATTATAATCTCAATCGGAAAAAGTTACACCATAATACTGTTATAAATTTTATTGCCATATCTAAATCACATACATCTTGTGATGTGATTTACGCTTTCACTGAATCCGTTATTACTTTGTTCCATAAAATTTACCAAAACACAAAAGGTTTAAATTCCTTTTCAATGAAATTTATCATGATGCATCCGCATGAAATTATAGTCAACAGAATATTTAAGGAAATAGCATGGAGTTATTTCTTTAAAATGATGGAAATACTGAAAATTCATAAACCTTAGCCCAATATGTCTTCTTATTTGTTTGTTATTAATTTTTATTCAGCAAACCTGTTTCACTCTTTTCAGTATACATAATTCTTCATAACTTCAGTCGGGCGTACCCTTCAAATTGAAAAAGAACTTACTAAAATAGTACTTTACGTTTATGGTGCAGATATACACATTACTTCATAAAAATCGTTACACATTTTTCTAAATTTTGCTGTTCGCAGTGTATTATACTAGAAATAGATTATAATTGTACATATAAGCGTTTGTTACATATTTACATACGTAGAACTATACGCGTATATAATTAAGTATAACAATGTATTATGTAGATGAGCTCAAGTAAGTCGAAATTCATGCCGTACCTGCAGTCATAACATGAGTTTAATGCGTTTTTTGCGAGGTGGGGAGTGATGTTATAAATTGTTACATATATGTTATATATGTACTTGTCTAAATTTACAATAAACTTATCTATTAAATTCATGAGCTAGTAATAACCTCGCCTAATATCCCGCACACGGCGGGATAGCAAACCTCAATCAATCTGTAGATCTACTTGGCTGGCAGATTCATCATAAGGCAAGACGGATTTGTGATAAAAAAGCAAATAACCAGGACTATTGAGTACTTCATCTCTAGACGCTCGGGTGATAAGGTGGTCATCACATTTAAACCATAAATTGTTGCCGTGTTTTATATAACAGTAATAATGTCCTCCTTCAAACGAGCCTATGTGATTGACGACGGCGTAAAGATGATACCACCGTTGAGCGTTAGCATTTTTTTCAAGCAGTGAAATACCTTGATTAAGATTATTACTTGCACTACTGGAATGACTGCTACTGGAACTACGGTGACGCTTACTCTTGTGGTGGTGATGATGGCTGTGATGATGCCCTGAACTACTGCTATGATGAGGCGGCCTGTACGCAGGATTAATGTAGCCACTGTTGGCCATAAAGGGCGACAAATCCAATTTTTCCGGAAATCGAACACATGTGTCAATTTTTTTGCAAGTTGCACTATTGGAGTGCTCAAATCTTTTTAAGTGAAGGCAAAGAATGATTGGCAGTACTTGAAAATGTAGCTGCTTTGTCGATTCAGTTTTTTTACCACAATCTGAGCACTGAATCATGCTTCCCGGTCCGAGATGCTCTACCCTAGTATATCGTTTCAGGACATCCTCCAGTTCTATCGATCTCTTCGTGTCATCTGAGATAATGTCTAAAGATGTGTCCCAAAATGGATCAACTGTTATACTTTTATGCCTATAGAAATAAGACATGACGGCAATGTAATTATTTGTTGCAGCAATACTAATTGTGTAAACTTAGAAGTTATGAGTCAAATGGTAGTGTATAAACATTTAAAAGTGTGACTGACATAATAAACTAATATCACCTTACCCACAAACGGTGCAAGTTACAGCTGATTGAAGTCTTCCTAGAAATGTGATGTCCACCACACAATTACAAATCGTCCCGATGAAGAGTGATGAAAAATGCAAATGCAACGCATCCAGAATTGCGATAAAAAATTCGTGTGCATCTTGTTGCTCATATCCGGCAAGATGAGCAGCATTATCCCATATTTTTGGTAGTAAATTATGAAGACTGAGAGCGGTTTTGGATCCGTTGTAAAACTCTTGGAACAACTCAAATAGTGGAGTGATAATGCACGGCTTTTGTTGCTTCGAGTCATGTTTCTCGGATTTGCAGTCTATCTTCGACGATAAAAAGAAGTCCCTAAGTAGGGGAGTATGTATCAAAGATTGAATAATACAGTTCATAAAACAAGTGTGGCCGAGGTTAACTAAGCCACGCATTCCAAAAGTCGCATTAGGTACAAGGCACGTGCCCGGGGTTCCACCATATCTTAAGAATCTATCCGCAAACGGTACTCCGTTAATTAGTGGATCAAACGAAATTCCCCGACTTTGATGAACTCGCCGCCAATTATAGCGACCTAACGTGACGACATCAGGATCATATATATAGTCAGTACATTTAAAACAGTAGATTGTTCCCGCGGTCAAATCGCAAACTGTAAAAATTAAGACATTTAATTAGTAAAATTATCAGAATACAGCAGTAGTATTAGGCATGTAGTTTTCTAAGGTTAATTAAGCCAGTATCTTCAAAAAAGTGACAATCACCGATAGAATGACCAGTATCTTTGTAATGAGCTCTCAAATGTCCGGACCGAACACAGGCAAAAAAAATACAATGTAGACAAGAATGAATATAACTATCAACACGCTTGCAAACAAAGCACTTTCCAACCCGAATCTATAAATTAACAAACAGTTTCAGTTTAAAACTTCAAAACCAGATAGTTAACGCTTTTGTCACAATAGTAAACATTCTAAAAATGTAACCTTTAAGGCCATAGATCCTGCACATAAGCCAGTTACCAGGCTAGAGTGCACTTTCGAATAATTCTGAAGTCCCCCATTATTCTTCAATTTGTTCCAGTGTTGGCAAGTAGTACGCTCCCCAACCTTTTGTCTATCACTTTCTGTAAACATGTCGAGAGGAAAATTAAAATAATTTAATACCGAAGTCCCAGTCAGTCATAACCCCCAATTCGCAATAAATCGCTGAACAAACTTACCCATACGGGGGTGAGACATTGTGTTTATCTTCTTTAACCCTCCCGTTTTGACTGTAATTTTGGTACTTTATGTTGTAGATACAGAACTAAAACGTTAAGGAAAATCGCAAATAACGAACGGATATGTACTGCAATATCTTTTTAAAAAATGCTCGATTGATGTTGTTTACCTTAAAAAAAATTTCCTTGAACTATCTGACCACCCGGCAAAAACTGGACGAATTTCCTGTCTTTTCTTGATTGTGAACAGTTTTGCAGCTCTGAGTTCTTAACTTTTCAATGTAAATATCCGACTTCAGAAAACTTCACTCAGTAATATTTACTGACAGGTTCCTTCTGTGGTAAAAGAAGAAAGCAATTATTAAAACTGAAATGTCGGCTTTCAGTTTCACAATCTCCGTACCGTGACAACTTTCATAACAAACGGAAACGCACGGGACAGTATTTAGCTACCAAGCTATCAGTATTATTATTATTTCTGAATGCACTCGTTTCGTTTGCCAAATGTCAAAACAAATGTTATTGTATAACTTCAAACTACACACGACAATGCAATGAGTAAATTTAGCCAGTCTATCACTCTGCACTTGCTCAGCAATGTCATCCAGCAGAAAGCCCAAGAAGAGCTACCAAAATATGAAATAGACGGGACAATAACACAGAGATACAAACTGCATCAAAATGCCATACAAAATGTAAATGGATGCAATGCAAGCAAGCAACTAGCCAATGTGTCTCGAGTCTCGACTTTTGTACATAAAGCCTGCGCCTGTAGTCGTAGTAGCATGTAAATAAGTAACGTCGAAATAGATCATTTTCTATCTATCCAATAGTATCCACATCCACATTAAAACTCTGTATACAAGCCGGCCGGCCGGGTGCGGCTATACACATCTGTCGAATATCATATGATGTGTATAACTTTGTAGTGTCAGTTTGACATCACAAAAACAATGGCGACCAATGGAGCGGTCGGTACTTAATGTTGTTGCTCCAAAATTGTGAAAGGGACTGTTTTATAAATGGTCTGCGCTAGACATAACTTCAATATAAAGTATTTCTAAAGCACAATTATTTCAGTCGATGCTAGTTACAACAAATATGTTTCTGATAAATTCAATGACCGTTATTCTACATATAACATGTACAGTTTCATATTCTATGCCGGCATCTTATAACTATTGATATTGATTTATTAATGTCTTAATAGTGACAGTATAACTGATTTCCAACCAGAAGACAATAATTTGCGAACAAAGTTCAGCAATTTAAATAATTCCATGATAAAACAAAAGTCCAATAATACAGAGCCAAATCATTATCAAGTGTCACATTAATAATCTACATCTAATATTAAGTATACACAAAGATTTTCAATCTTACGGTCTTTAAATATTTCAACAATTACTTCATCTACATTAAAATTAGGAGTCTCAAGGATACACACACTCCTTTGTTTAAAAAGTAGATTCCACTCAGAGACTATAGCAAGTCTGTCAAATATCAATAATGTTTCCATTGTTTCAATTATTATAAAGCTATTAGTTTGTTTTCACTAACTGCCAATAATACATATCTACTTTAAAGACATATTTTAAAGACGTCTTTTATTTCTATTTAAATGATCTGGAGATTTTTTACCATTGTGAACCTGACCGCTTTATCGAGCGTCGGAAAAACTAAAATGACCTGCAGCTAATAACACAGCATTAGATTGACTGGAACACACAAAACCAACAAATTGGTACGGTTTAATACATCGGTGCTAATAGCAAAGGGGGGTCCTTTGCTATTTTTTCCAAAAAATTCTTATGATAATTTAGGTATTAGGTTAGGCTAGGCTTGATTAAAGAAGTAATATTTCATGATTTTAAAACAAAATCTTTCTTTTAGAAAAAAAATGCGAAGGGTCCTCCCTTATGCTTTTTTAATACCGATATGCGATGTATCAGACTTTACCCAACTAATCAACTAATATTGTATTTACAAAGAGTTGTCCGGATACCTGCTTAGGTATTTTAAAATTCTTGATTCTTGTTTCAGCACATTTGGGCGTGTTTGAACTTTGACCCCCCGTTGACCCCCGGGGGATCGACCCCATATGCCCATCTTCGAACTTGACCGAGCTATGGTCCATACCTATCTATTGGCGAAAACAGAATTTGAAAATTCGTTTCCCTTCAAAAGTTATCGCGCAATACAAGAAATAGGGGACGGGCGGACGGAAGGACCAGACACGAAGACCATTTTTATAAAGGATCTTTAGGATCCTTAATAACCATCACATAAGTGATGTTGGGCAAACAGACAAATAAATTAAAATTTACTTACAATGCAGAAAACGCATACGTATGTCATGTAAAATTAAAAGAAACAATAGTAGGAAATGTTGATACAATAGTCAAATAAAATGAAGCTGTAATAGTTTATAATCATTATCATGAAACAATCATTGACAAAATCGCAAAAAGTAACAGCGATAAGGTGTCAATATTTACTCTATGGGTCGGTCGTTATGCTGAAGACCCGACTATATGTAAAAGATGAACTTGAATGGGAAAGTACTGAATTTGGGCCATCCCCAAATGTTTCATTCTCGATTAACGGTGTTGCATATTGCATTCTTATTTCGTTCTGGGAACTGGATTTCCGGTAACATACAACAAATTACTATGTTCCCCTATGTCATTGTCATCTCAGCATAATAATATATGCATACATGAAAACCCCCGAAGGTTCTTGGTTACTTGAATGGTTTAATACTTCCCATTATTTCCGAATTCATTTAATAATTCTAAACCAGTAACAATTCACGTGCAAAACGATTTAACTTACTATTGTCTATCTATACATGGACTTAAATATAAATATATGGACTGCATTGATTTTAAAAGTCACTCCCGGTGGACCCAAAACCCCAACTTTGATCTCATCCGAGCTATGGTCCATACGATTATATCTATTGATTCGTGAAAACACTTTCAAAATTTTACTTAGTTTTTGAGTTATCGTGTTTACAGACAGACACCGGCTAGTAAAACTAATAGATCTGTAAGAAGACCTAATAAAAGTCAGCTACTACAGTGTAAAGTTGTCCCAAACGTCTATTGGCGGATATTACACCATCAGCTCCTGCATAGTTTTAACTTAGTTTGTTTTTTAACAAATTGTACAAGCTTATTCCTTGCTGGCCTCGAGGCAGTTTGATGATAAATTTAAAACATTAAAATTGAGAAAATGTTAAATTCCTATGCGACTTAAAATGTGCTAGCGAAGAGAAAGAGAAACCCCCGCATGTCTTAAGAATAAGGATTTCATACCATATAAATGAGTATGTATTAAAAAAACAGGAAAATTTCACCCGCACTTCATAAACCGATAAATCGTCTCTTAGGCTATGATCATTTATTCCTGCGGGGAAAAAAGCGTCGATCGTCGGTTTTGTCGTTTTGAACGGCCCCGTTTCTATTTATATTCTAACCATCCGGTCATTGGTTCTGGAGGCAACTCGAATAAATCTTTTAGGGTCGCAATACCGTTAACATGTGTACATACATGGAATTTTAAGAGATCTACACAAGTGCATCTAAGATGTGGTAATACTCTGAGTCTTTAAAAAACTACGATGAACGTCATATTGATGCTGTACAAAAAAGTCAAAGCGTTTCCACTTGTTATGCCTATTTGAATCAGAAAGTTTTTTCAACTTTGTGTTTGGCAACTTGAATCAGTTAATCCAAGCCAACGATGATTTTTGTAAGGTTGATTGTTTGAAGAAAATGTATACACGCCATTTGGTAGGGTCTTTTTGAAGAGCCACTTTATTCCATAAGCACAATAATATTCAATAACTGCACGTGTTTCAAGCGGTTGATTTTATACTGTAGTGTGTACGAACTTCTTCTGGTGTAATCTGCACGTCCGTAAATTTTAGTCGTCTTTGTGGTTCCAACAGAACTCTCGTGTCGTCAGACATCGTGATCAAGATGCTTACTGTCTGGCTTCGTAAAATGGAGTGAACCTGAGTATGTAACTCCCACGGCAACTTCTGAACTTACTATATTCTAATATGGTAATTTCATAAGCTGAAATTACCATAATAGGATCCATTTTTTTCCTTAAAAATATTGATTTCGTCCCTTTAAATTATTGATGAAATAATCATCCATAAATTTACATCAGGGACGACTGATCCACGCTTTTTTCCTGCAGAAATAAATGATCATAATCTAAGGAACGATCAGCTTTGATGATTTGAAGTTAATTGTATGCCTTAAAAAACTGACATCGGACAATACATACGAAAATATTGAATTTATATGCATATCATGTAGATAATCTAGTTTTTCACTCAAACTATACTTATGCGTGTATTTTATGCAATTGAATCTGAAAAAAGGCATTGCCAGTAGTCTACTGGCACTGCCAGTAGACAAACAATGTTTTCGTGAAAGCTGTTTAAGGGTAAGGGGTGTTATATATTATATATAAGGGCTACTTGAGAATGTATGAAAGAATATTGACGTAAATACGTAAACATAAATCCCAATCCAATTTAACATTGCGCAGTCACTTATTCTTGCGTTAATTTTACTATAAATTTTTTCATAATTGTACACATTCAAAATTTCTTGAAACTTTCATGCACCAATTTTTAACATTTCATACCATAAAAACGTCTTAGTATTTATAAAGGTTATTACTTATATACACAAATGAATAAAATATGTTCTTAATTTACCCGCAGCTTTCACCACAGTTGCCTAGTGTCTTACAATTTTATTTAAGTGTATGCTAATGTAGGTACTCACTGTACTAATCATAACCAGAATCATCTGGATCATTATCTCTGTCATCTGCGATCGCTTTCACTGGCTTTGAGAAAAATAAATGATTCAGTTTTCGTCCAACTACACAATCAAAACACGCTATTTCTAATTTAATCATGCTCTGCCGCATCACGTGACATTTGTCCTGCATTTCCTTTCCCATTGGATATAAACTATTTGTACCTAAATAGATAAAGATTTAGTTTTAGGGAAGGATAAATAAGATTTTAAGAAACTATACGCTTATTGACGCAACGGCGTACTTACATTGAAAAATCATCCGAACTGCAGCTAGCGACTTGAGTAAGAACATTTTAAAGTCTTGTGTGTAAACGATGTGGGCACAAGCTCGGACTAACTCTCCAGTCATGTCAAACAAACCTAGATAAAACTCCCTTGTGGAAACTCGTATTGAAAAACTTACAGTTTCAGTTTCACATTTTTCTAATGATGAGTCCTCGGATGTGACTTTTGGCAATGAAATTTCTACTTTCAATGCATTAACAACTTCCTCGTAAGTCAATATTGTTCCATGCTTGAAAAAAGTAATTAGCGCCATGGCTTCAATAAACTCTTGGATACCTGAATTTATTAAAAAATAAACACCAATTTAAAATAAATTCCCTTACAATTTTGACACTCTTTTAGTTTTATTCTTAAATTGGTAAATAGTAATAACATTTTTTACCAGATGTGTAATTTCTGCCGAAAAGATACATGTCTTCGCTTAAAAGAGTGAGAGCAAGTCCCTTAAAACACTTTGGACTAGTTCGTACATGATTCAGAGTCTTTTCAGCATTGCCAAGTGCTGATGGATTTCTGAAATTAATACAACAGGGTTCTAAGCAAAAATTGAATTTGCAATAATTGTAAACTGTAAAAATAATTAATTTGGTCACTTCATTTACTGGAAATATCCTAAAATCTGTGAAATAGCCCGTTTTGACTCCCATGTTATATCTCTGCTTATGGCTCCGAGTTGTGTCATTTTTCTGTATCGCTTATCTAGTTGTTGTCCGATTCCAGCTAACATTTGGTTAACTTGAAAACGTTGTTGTTGGACTTCCTCGGGAACATCTTGTGAAGCCATGTTGGTTGACAGTAATTGTCAGATTTTATTATTAATCGGTGAATAAAGAAGCAGTCTATGTGTATCTCCGTAACCAGTTTTTCTGTCAGATGAAAGAAAAATAAACTCTGTTCGCGCCGGTGCATCTTATATTACCCTGATATCTCATGTTCTTAGATTTCTTGCTATGTTCATACCGTTTATCTACTCTTATACAAAACAGCAAAGTCTGAAGCCTAGGCCGCCTCTGATTGGTTGATACCTATTACATTCATGAATAGACGT
>JAHZNB010005970.1:0-14767 GCA_027744295.1 Callyntrura guangdongensis
TGGTGGACTTTTTCAAATCGTCGGGTAACTTCAGTTTGTACTGAAGTTACCCGACTGTTTACATATTCATCTGGAATGGCATCAAAACGGTATTTTATGACTTTCTAACCCTATTGATTAATAGAACGACTAGAAAATGACTTCAAACCAACTTTAATTTTTACTATAAGTGTTAAGTTTGGTCTGTTCTATTCAAATAATGGGGTTAGAACTTCATAAGATACCGTTTTAAAGCAATTCGAGGTGAATATGTAAACAGTCGGGTAACTTCACCACAAACTGAAGTTACCCGACGATTTAGAAAAGTCGTCGAACGACATGAAAATGACTTCTAACAAACTGCAATTTGCACCATAAGTGTTCCGTTTGATCTGTTCTATTCAAATAATGGAGTTAGAACTTTATAAGATACCGTTTTAGAGCCATAGAGCCAGATAAATATGTAAACAGCCGGATAACTTCAGTACACACTGAAGTTACCCGACGATTTGGAAAAGTCGTCAAATGGCTTCAAAATGAATTCAAACCAACTTTAATTTTTACTATAAGTGTTAAGTTTGGTCTGTTCTATTCTAATAATGGGGTTAGAACTTTATAAGATACCGTTTTGGAGCCATTATAGTAAAATATATAAACAGTCGGATAACTTTAGTACAAACTGAAGTTACCCGACGATTTGGAAAAGTCCACGATTATATATTGATACAGTCGGGTAACTTCAGTTTTGTATTCGGGTGACTTCAGTATGGGATTCGGGCGATTTGAGTTTGGCATTCGGGCAATTTCCATATGGGATTCGGGCGACTTTAGTATGGGATTCGGGCGACTTTAGTATGGGATTCGGGCGACTTCAGTATGGGATTCGAGCGACTTCAGTATGGGATTCGGGCAACTTCAGTTTGGCATTCGGGCGACTTCCACATGCCTTGGAATATCTCTATCTCTCTCTGAATGTGTGCAGGTTTCAGGGCAGGTTACCCATAGAGCGTCTTGACTGTGTATGCTTTGGAAATAGAGAACTGTGCCGCGACATTATAGTTACTAAATTGCATATAATTCATTTGGGTAAATAATTGTTCCAACATGTTTTATTACATGACGCAAGGGGCATACAAAAATGATATAAAGTAGTACACACGTAAGCAAATTATGCAAAAAAACCACTGGGCATCGAGTGAGGAATGACATACAGAATAGAACAAGTGCACACTTTCACCGCTACCGTTTCAAACATTTTATTATACAACCACACACTTCTTCTTTCTTTGAACTGATCTGTTTTGGTGGCGGCCAAATAAACGATTTACGCTTTTGTATAGTGTCTTCTTTGTATCCAAAACACGATTTCTTCTTTTAATGGTACCATTTTGGGTGCAGAAATATTTGTCAGCCGAGCTTTGAATTAGCAAATCAATTGTGTCCTTCTGCAAATTCACTTTCCAATTCAAGTTCTCCAATTGATCCATTACCGTATCTCCATCGGAATCCTTGGCGTTAACATCAGCACCAGCTGCCAGCAAAACTTGAATGCACTCATGAATCAAACTTGGATCACAGGAATCATTTTCATACACATAAACTGTTGCGGAGAGTGGTGACCAATTATTCGCTGACATGTGATTGACGTTCGCACCCTCCGAAACTAGGTACCTCATATTGGTCAATGACTTTTCATGTGCTGCATGAATCAAAAGTGTCCAATTATATTGGTCGGACAAATCGACGTTTTTAAAAATTTGCACTACACTTTTCATCATTTCTGGTTCCCACTTGCTTTTCGCAACCCAGGATAGAAATCTACTTTTTTTAGCAAAGTCTTCAAGTGAGAAATTGTGACACTCGTGTACTCTCCGTAAAGTTTCCGGTCTCAAATTATTGAATCTAATGCATTGTTCCAAGCCACTAATCCCCTCCGAGTCTTTTCTAAACATTAATCCCAACAGATTTTTGTTTGTCAAAAAATCCACCATTTCATCTACATCCTCAGGCGAGAGACCCGGCAATACACCACTGACAAATGTGTCTGCGTTGAAATTGTCCCCAGTGTCCGCTCCCAACTCAATCAGATATTTAAACAGTTTTACGTGAATGCCATTTGCTGTGACAGCGGTTGAATGAATTATTTCCTCATTTAGTTTAATACAAACAGGCTCATTGACAATATTTTCAGCACTCCTGTCAACTAAACAACGAATGATTTCAATCCTTTGTCTCACAACAGCAGGCGACTGCTTCACGCTACGACACACAGTCCAGTACACCAACTCTTTTGAGGCTGACATCATGTTTGTTCCATATTTGTTTACAAGGTACTCCACCACTGCATAATTTCCATGTCCAACGGCTGCGTGTAATGGGGTTAACGGTACATTTCTCCCAAAGTCTAGTTGAGAGAGGTCTTTTTCGTAGAGGCCCTCCACAAATTGACTGAGTGTCTCGAAAAGTGAGACATGATGACGCGCTGATCTAATTACCAGATCATCCCAATCATGACTTTGAGCGTCAATTGAAATACAAGAGTGAATTCCGAAAAGAATATTCATCACACTCAAATACCCTGTAGTGGCACATTTCTTGACATTTTCGAAAAACCAAGAAGCAGTATTCGGCGGCGAAACCGCATTTTGGAAGAACTGCTGCAGGTATGGACGGATCTGCAGAGCGACATTATCAAAGTTCGCTTTTTTGACCTGGGAATTGCAAATGGCGTCAATAAAATAGACAATGGTGGGATGCTGATATCCAATTTGTTGAGCAGATGGCAGGTTTTCCAATTTGCCTGTCAACATTTACAATAAGACTCTTATTTTCGTTCTTCGTCGGAATGAAAGATACACTACAAAAAGTTATATAAATTCAAATATTAATAAAAACAAATGAAAAATACCATACCCACAATATCTGGTGGCCACTTAGTTTTGCTTCTGAGCAAATTTATGAGTTTCCGATAAGAGGTGTTATTTCCATTTTCTATGATATAGTGTATGAGTAAATGTTCTAAGTACTCTACTGTGTCCATACACCATCGGTTAACAGAATAGTGTCTCTCTAAACCAATAGCAACAGCCAGATTTTCGAATTCTGCGTCGATTTGTGACCAGAAGGAAAATGACTCCAAAACGGAGGCAAAATCGGCGATTATTGGTTCTACGATCAAATTTGATTAAATATGAGTGTTACAATCTTATTGGGACATAAATACATAACAAAACATAAAATAAAATAAAACATTACCTGTTAGTCGGGTGCCCCACAAAGAAGTGATAGATGCAAAAACAGAGCCAAAAAGAAATTCGACAAATTTGGCCCCACAACTTTCAGATTGCTTCTTCAACAGATTAGACACAATGAATTCTGCTACCAAAAACTCGGCGAGTGTTCGGTGTACAAATTTAGGCGGATCCAAGCTGTGTACAATTCCAACTGACAGCAACAGTTTCGTATCAAACGAACTGCCCAAGCATTCTGTTAACAGTTCCTTAAGTTGTTCAAGACATGCTGGGAAGAGGAGTTGAATGGCGGCCTACCACAGCGCCTCTTTTACAGTGGCTTTTTGTGTGTCTGGGATTTTCTGAAGCCTGAGTGCCAAGAACTCCTTGTACATTCCAGCAAGTGTGCTAAATTTGTATGTAATCCCGGAATTACGTGAGATGCTGGTCACATGTCTCAGTGCGTCTGTCGAGTAGAGTTCTGCCAACAAAAAACATTTTATTGGGATCCCGACAAACTCTTTTGCATCGTCTTCGCCACGGAATATTTGATGGGACTGTAGGTACTCCACCAAGTCACTGGCGAACTCTTTCACTCGAGTAGTGTCATCAGGATTAAATTTATTTATCCAATAGCGAACCAAAAAGTTGGTTAGGTCCGTCGTCGAAAATGGCTGGATATCCCAGCTGATTACGCCAACAGTATGTTCCAGACTGTCACGCATATATGTTCTTGACGTAATGAATGTGCGCATATTGTTGGAATGTAGAAGCGCCTCCAACATTTGTTCGGCAATTTGAAGTTGTGAAGACGGAATTTCATCAAAGGCGTCCAAAAAAACTTCAAATCTTGCTGCTTCACAATTCATTAACTCAAATAATATTTCTTGACCGAGGGAACTGTTGGAGGAACTAACTGCCAAGCGGCGCTTCAGAAATGTCAAATTTGACATCTGATCTTGGTTGCTTTCCTTTGAGGAAAATAAATGTGGTAGAGAGATAGTTAGAACGTATCTCTTCGGATAATGCTGGGCAACTTGTCTGGCAATTTCTTTGAGTAGGGTGGTTTTTCCCATTCCGGGACAATCGGCGATAGCAATTGGCCTTGAGTTAAAAATGGACAATTTTTGAGTAACCATTTTATTTTCGGAGATTTCTTCTGCGGTGTTCATCAAATACTTCCGAATCAAGTCCACTGATCCCACTGTACTTATCCAGAAAAATTTATCGTTTACGTATTCGACTCGATGTATTGGGGATGTTTTCTTTCGTAGGATCTCAAAGTCATTGTCACACTCCAAAAGAATAAAACGGACATTTATATTTTCTACCTGGTTACTCGACAAATCCGTTATTTCAGGATTGGCAAGTCTGGACAAATGGCTCCTTTGTATGCCCTGGACAACGAAAACATCACCACAATTTTTTTTGAAAATTTTAGGGTCCAGCTGATTTTGCAGCGTAAGAGTCCGTTGAATGTAATATGGAAGTTGTTCCTCCCGATTAATTCCGTCCAAATCCCAAAAAGGTTTGCCATGAGCTTCCTTTAATAAACCTTCTCTAAGCGATTGCAAAACTACATTCATTTTCTGCCTGCCCAAAACCTTGCTGATCTTGTTCAAATTTGTCGTACGACCCAACAACTGAACAGGAGTATTTAAGAGGTCCTCTTTGCTCTTGTCGTCCAAATCGTTCCATTTGGCGGCATTCTTTTGAATTATTTTCCGGAGGGATTCTATATTTTTTTAATTTGGAGCGTAAGGGTCCGCTGAACGTAATATGGTATTTGTTCTTCCCGATTAATTCCGTCCAAGTTCCAGCAATTACTGCCAAGTACGTCCTTAAATAAAACATCCCTAGACGATTCCAAAACTGCATTCATTTTCTGAATGCCCAAAACCTGGGTTATCTTCTTCAAATTTGTCGTACGACCTAATAACTGAACAGGAGTATTTAAGACTTCCTCTTTGCTTTTCTCGTCCAAATCGTTCCATTTCGCTGCATTTCTTTGAATTATTTTTCGGAGCGATTCTATAATTTTATTGAAATGCATTAATTTCATTATACTTTTTGTGCAAACCAAATTTGCAAATTCATTATTGTTAATGTCAGCAAGTTTGAGTCTTACCAGGAATGATGAATAATCCCAAAGTGTCCACAGCTCCGAGGGTCACCATTAGTCAAAAATAAGTAATTTGTGTATGCTGATCACAAATCGTTTCTGTAAACAGCAAACGGACTTCATATTCGTGATCAACATACCCGAACTACCTACTTTTGACTAATGACAAGCCTCAGAGCTGTGGACACTTCGGGATCTTCCCTGGTTAGTCTAAGTCGAGTTTTTGAATGTGCTTCTTACCTGCTATTTCGTTCCATTTGCATTCGTCCTGGATTAAAATGACTAGGTTGCCTAATGTTGCGTTCCTTGCATTATTATTTCGCCAATGCATGAGAAGGTCTTCAATCACATCCAGCCATTCTTTTCTTTCCAAATTGAGGTCATCCTGGCACTTTTGTATGATTTCCAGTTTAATATCTAATGCTCTGGCAAGATCCCTCCAGCCTTTTAGCACGGTAGCGGCCACTGGTGACGCTTGAATTGCCTTCACCACCGTTGAATACGAACAATCTTTTTCACAGAAAAATTTAAAATGCAATAAGTTTTCTATCATTTTATGTAAATCGCGTATATCACTTGTAAGAATAAGTGTAAATCTTTACCTTTATCTCCCACCACCAAATTTGCCATTTTTATTATTGCACAATTTTATATGACACTATACGTGAGGGTAACTCTCATCATGTGAGCCACACATTCAGTTCACCTGAGCACCAAATTTGTAATGAAAAGAATGCAGTGTTTTAATATTTTCAACATTTGCTGCTGTCTTATTGTCTTATTGTGCTCAAAGTAAAATTTCCTACGAAATGCTGCGCACCGCAGGTTTATGCTTGTATTTTTACATGTGTTGTGGCATCTCTGTAAAACATATAACTGTGAATTTTGAGTGTTAAAATAAAAATCACCCCAGTTTGTGTTCCGTGTTGTTGTAATGTGTTCTCCTCCAGTAAAAAGGCAACAGTTGGGAGAACTGAGCAACACAAACCCAACTTGTGTTTTTGTTTTTCGTTTGGAGAAGTTGTGAGGGGAACAGCCCGTGACTTTAAACTGGTTTCTCGCCTGTATCACATTCACTTGTTGATACTGATCCACTTGCTGCAGTGCGAATTGACATGCTATATGTACTTTTCATATAATGGACTTGGCAAGATGAGGCATAGAATAACTGGTTGGGCTGCTTCACGTTAATGCATGTACAGACGATGGAAGACCAGAACGTGTACAAGAGCAATTTCCTGCATAGTCTCGGATATCATTACTCTTATCAAGATACGCGTCAATGATAATTCTCTGGTTAAAACGGTTCACTGTTAACCAAACATTCTAAAAATATATTTGTGTGTGAAAATTTCAATGGATTTCTCCTGGAAACTAAACTGATAGCAGGGTGCCGCATGCCATTTTTTTAATTTTTTTTTTCATGACCAGCAAAATTGCCAAATTCTCATTTCTCAACTTACGAATTTTAAATATTTTCACTTCTAAATATGATTTTAGAATAATTTTGCTTGTCGTGGAATAAATATTTAAAAAAAGCTCTTCTATCAGTTTAATTTCTCCATGGTCAATCTCATAAGGTTTCCACGGAAATTTTCTGAAAATTATTTTGACTACATTTCGTAAACTGTAAGCCATTGTATCCTGATGATTATCGCCGACATTTATCTTAATAAGAGTAATGATATCCGAGAATATGAAGGAAATCTCTCTCGTACACGTTCCGGACGTCAATCGTGAGTAAAATGTTGCTCAGTATCGGAAACCTTGCCCAGAAATCCGCTTCCCACATTTACAATTGAATATTTCATTGTTGTAATGTTTGCACGCACACCACTCTAAACAAACACTTATTTTAAAGTCCCAGTTTTGGGTTGCCCTAAATTGAGAGTAGAACATTAAATGAAATGATTAGCTAGAGTTATGTATAGAAGGGTAGTTTCATGTATCCTTTAAATTTCTATATTCTTTTGTTGTCGAGAGAATCAAGTAAAGTTTGTCATGTCTAGGGTTAAAAAGCATATTGACTGTTCCATAAGCAAAAGCAGTAACAACTTTTTTTCAGGCTCGAAAACCTCGTCACTACTTTTTGTCCAAACACGAAAAGGACTTAAATTGGCAGCGTAAATGATTTTTTGTGATGCTCTATCGCATCAATGCATCAAAGTGTGCACATCAAAATGACCGGGGTAAAGCGTAGTATTTGTTTATGTAAAGAAATTCACAATACCCCAGGAAGAGACTTACTTCCTTTGCTTGAGATTGCAAAAATTACTTACGTCCTTTTCATTTAGAAAAAAGTAGTTACGTGGTTTTCGTGTTTGAAAAAAAGTTGTTACGCGATTTTCGAGCCTGGAAGGAAGAGACTTACATTCTTTGCTTGAGATTGCAAAAATTACTTACGTCCTTTTCATTTAGAAAAAAGTAGTTACGTGGTTTTCGTGTTTGAAAAAAAGTTGTTACGCGATTTTCGAGCCTGGATAAAAGTAGTTATTGCTTTTGCTTGTGGAACCGTCGATATGCCATCAAAATGGTTGAAATATGAACGGCAATACCACATCAAAATGAACATAATACGAAATCTATTTCTAGGGTAGGTCAGTTATTTGGGAGTTTGTATATTTTGAAAACTGACAATAAAGTTAAACTAAAGGTTTAGCACTCTCTTGATTCAAAATTATCAAGTAGAAACACCAAACACCACAATTTATTTCTTTTGTCATGGTGCCTAAATCAGCGGTTTTACAAAATTTTCATTCGTACAAAGCGGAGATTTAAACAAAAGATATTTTACAATGTTTGTAGTTTTTGTGGTACGACAAAAGGAATTTCGAACACATTAAAATTTTTATCGCCAACTATATTGAAAGTATACATAAAATCACTCATATTTTTTAAAAAGTTGGGCTTTATTTATTCCAAGCGTAATTTTTCTACATTAACAGTTAAAGTGTAAAAATTTTTGCTTACTTATTAAAATTAAAATTTGCTTAATTGGGCCAAATTAAAATATTTAGCATAAAATGGAAACATATATCTCAGTGTATTAGATAAAGCGTCGCCTGACAACTATCCGGATTTCATTCATCGTAATTATGCATTATGCAATTTTCACTACACATACTCGCGTTTAGATATTTAGTCAACTAGTAATATTGTTCATTGTATACATTTTGACTGAGAATCTGTGCTTTTCATTGTAACCATTATCAGTAAACAAGCACGCTTGGTGCTGCTGGTACCGAACGAAACATAGCTTGGGATGGTGTGAGCGAGTTAAAAACTAAGAAGTGTAATATATTGACCTATTCCGGCGTGTGTACCCAAAATATCTTTCAGATTAAGAAACGAGACAGACAGTTATTAATAAGTAAGACAAAAGGTGGGGCAGTACATGATAATCGCTTATTATTATGCACTACCCCACTTTTTGTCTAATTCCTGGAACACAGTCTGTAAAAATTCCCACCATACCTGTTTGCTTGCTATACCCTATTCGATACTTTGCTGTCTCTCTTTAGATAACTGACGTTACAGTATCCGACAAAACAATTTTATTCTACACACACACTCGCGCTTACAATACAACTCATACATTATTATTGTGGAGTGGGTTGAGCGAGCAAGGTCACATCTTTACTAATTATTCCTTTGTTCATGAACGTGGAAAAACAGGAACAAAGTGTAGCGGGATTCCACGGCACACATTTATTTTGCTGGTCTTCTATTGAACTGAGATTTGGGATGCACGAGCCGATGTTATTGAGTCAACTTTGCAAAAATAATCCGTGCATCGTTGTAACTGCATGAAAAACACAAGTGGGCCTCTGTTCGTTCTTCATTAGAAGCAGCAGCTACAGTGCTATTTTTGCTGACGTGAGATGCAGACATGTAAATTGGTGCGAGAGCAATATCATAACCATTTGGATACCCCTTGCTGGGTGGGTGGGGATGAGCAACTAAGTTGAGTATGCGCATCTCAGCCCATCCTACTCTGTTGCAATTTAGTGAATAAACAAACTACAAACTTATTTGATAATTTCACCTTGAACTTACTTGTTGCATAAATGTACATGAAAATGAAGGTCAGATAAATCTCAGTGTTCTTAAGACAAAATAAACTAATAACTGGCACGTAGTAATTATTTGAGAGCATATAAGTAGAACCAAGCCAGTGGTTAGTGCATGTGTAATTGTGAGTGAAATAAAAATTCAGATTCGATAAAATAAAATTCTGACATTGCAGTGGTTTCGCGAAAAAAAATGTTAGTGTGTTCATGTTAATTAGATATTGACTTCAGATATTCAAGGCATTACTATCATCATCATCAGTAGCAGTAATTTATGTATATCGCCAATTGGCGAGTTGGTGGAATATGTTAATAACATGTAAAGACAAAACAAGATTATTTAAAAATGATTTCCATTGTGAAAAGGAATGCCCATATTACACGGTTGTGATATAATACAAAATAGACCAGTACTCTCCCATGCGTTGGCGGAATGCGGGGTGTTTGTCAGAAATCAAGCAGGAATTCAAATAAAACTCCACAGAGAGAAATTCAACTTGGAAGAAAAAACAAAGTTAGATGCCGTTAAAATCCAAAGGAATTACAATCTAAAATTGAAATAGTGGTGACAATGGACTCACTACCCATTTTACTTCAGGAAGAAAGCAATTAGAATGATTTATCCGGTAAAAAGCAAACAATCAGTCATTATCATGGTCAATTTAACACTTCCAAAAACCTCTATCAGACTGCACTTATCATAGGCTGTGGAACGTATTTTTCCATGGGTTGGGTCAAATTTCAAATTTAAAATCTACAATTTTAATAATATTTTAAATATTTTTAGAAGCCCGCAAAACTAGCGATCTCCTGGTGACATGTACTTTACCATGCGGAACAGCACTCGCGACCACCAAATGTACGTCATAAAAGCGGACGAATCCTTCAGTCCCATGCGCACCTATAGTGATTCCACCTGCCTCATGCGTCAGTAGTAACGCAAGGTCTGTGTTGAAGCTACACAGAAAACTAGGTTTTGTCTGGTTTAGCTGTTGCTCGGACTTTCACTGACACGGGAACTACCCGAGGTGAATTAGCGGTATACAAAAATGAAAATACAAATCTAGACGAGTTTTTATGCTGATTCCAACGATGTATTCGTTTTGCTGTCAAAATAAAATTGGTGGATCTTACAGCCAATTCTCTAACTTTAGTATGTCATCATCTCGCCAAACAAGCCTGTCATTGACAATATCTACCTTTTTGTTTGCATACATACATACATTAACCAAACATGCACATAATTAAAACACAAATGAGCGTTGTATTTTATGATTACTGTTGAAACATGTCAAACACGTTAATAAACTAATTCCTAATACCTAAACAAAATTATTGGTTAAAGTATATTTAATCTAGTTATTTCAAAAAATCATTCCTTTTTGAAAGGTAACATAATTCAAGTTGAAATAATTTTAGTCATATTTTTTATGTGGCAGTATTGACCAAGTGGTTACTGTAACAAATTGTACATTACATTAGACTTGGTCCGCCGAAATCATATAAGGGAGGGTTATTTTTTTGATACTTTGATTTTTGAAGCTACTGGATTTGAAGATTTACTACACTGGTGGTAAAGTAATGTTTTTACTGGCTCCTCCATAAATTCAGTTAGAATCCATTTTTCCTAAGCAAAGATACTGCGAGTGGACGACGAAATCTAAATAGGAAATATAGACGAATCTAGGGAGAATTAAATATTCAATTGTACTTTTATTTTTTATGATGAAATAAAAAATTAAAACCAATTTCCGGATCTTTGCTAAATTTAATTATGAGGCTTGCACTTTTGGTAACACATAGTTGGCTGCAAACTATTCCACCCGTTCCACGTTTATGGCAACTACCGCCACAATTTTATGTTCGGTTGGAATGAATGTGAAAACAGCCATGGTCCAGTCCTAGCTGATATCTCCAACTCCCAAACACAAATACTACATAAATAGATGTTCTCGTCTTTGAGGCATGTTTGCTTTTGCTTCCCTTCGGGTATGGTTGAAGACGATAAAGTGGACAGCACTCGCGGTCAGTGAGCTTGTCTGAATTGAAAGTGATCCCTCACCTTGAGTCAACTTTCAATATTATACAATCAACCAGGAAAAATAAAATGAGTTTTTTATCGTTTTGCTTATCTAAATATATTTTTTATCAAAATATATTATTCCTCATAACATGGGCCATGTATGTAGACTTGGCAAACAACAAACATGCAATACTTACGCGAAAATAATATCATCATTGTAATTATATCAGTTGCTTCAGGTGACCTCTGCAGAAACGGTGTTTGTAAATTAAATTCAGGTCGGGAGTCGGAACCAAACTGTATGAACACTGAGCACCACGTGTAATTTGTTTACTTTAATTGGCGCAACAATGGATGGTGAAATGTTGTCGGTGGGGTGAACGGTTTAGTGAGAGGATGTCTAGGTCGAAAATGTCCTCGTCAAAAAAAGTCCAAAAATATATGCCCTGGTTGCATTCACAAATAATGCAAAAATGTCCTTAGGAGAAAAGGTCCTGAATATGATAATTTAATAAATTACAATGATACGCAAAAGTTCTAATTCTGCCTGAATCTTGGATGAAATGTATGATGATACAGTGCTGTTTTGCCATGACTATAGTCGGCAAAGAATTATTACATTGAAACATCACGGCGAGTTTGCCTCTAAAATTTCATTTACTGTTGATTTGTTTCCAACACCCATCATTCCCACTACTGACGCTTCTGTACTCCGAATTCGTTTGATTTGTAGTAGTTTAAAGAGAACCGTAAACCGTAAACCACGGCTATCTACCGGAGGAGAACGGGCCAAAGTATAAATTAACTCCACCCATATTTTATTTACACAAATTTTATTGCCTCCTTGTAACATTGTAATAACACCAAACAATTTATGACAATCATAATTCAAAATGATTAACAAATTTGTTTCTAAAAAAGGGCGGAGTTATTTTTTGGGCCTGCCCGGTTGATTGAAGCTATGAAATATTTAAAAAATTGCACAAAACTCATTTACAAAACTAAAAATGAAAAAGGACATTTTTTCTCCGTTTTTTACTTGCAAATACGACCAGGACGTTCTCTCCATGGACTTTTTTGTACAGGGACATATAATTTTGGACATCCTCTCCATACACGGGGGTGAAAATATGCTTCGAGTCACACTGGTGGTTGTGCTCGATAGTGTGACGAAGGTCATTACCGCTTTCACGACCTTATTCTGCGCAATTGAAGCTGGAATGAAGCTTGTAGAGTTATTTACCATCGGATGTTAAATACCACATACATTAGCTAGCTCTCACGTAATATTTTCTCCTGCGGTCAGTCAAGATGGTAATACGGTTTTATCATTTGCAATCACTTTTTGTTTGCCAGAGTTGAAGCAAGAAACATTACCCAAATTACAATGAAAATTCGTATCATTCCAACATTCTTGGTTGCTGTTTACAACCTTTCCAAAACTGTTAATTATTTCGCATTTGACAATCACTTGATACATATTTCGTAAGAAATTCTTACGAAATATGTATCAAGTGGTACACTTTAAGAAATTACAATCTTCTCTAAAATGAAATGGAATCTCTCTCTCTCTCTCTGATTGTGTGCAGGTGTCATTGAAGGTTACGCATACGGGATCTTGCATGTGCATGATTTGGAAATATATAACTATATTGTGACATTATGGTTAATAAATTACATATAACTCAGTCCGCTAATGTGGCGAAAACTTTTACTACATGACGCTAGGGATAGACAAAAATGATATCAAGTATTACACACATAAACAAATTATGCAAAAACCTAGCCGGCAACGAGTGAGGAATGCCATATAGAAAAAAAGAAGTGTACACTTATACCCCAATTGTTTCAAGAAATTTATTATACAACCACACACTGGTCTTTTATAATTGATCCATCTTCGAAATACATATATTTGCCTTTTGAACTTTTAATCAGCAAATCAATTGATTCCTTTTGCAAATTGACTTTCCAATTCCGGTTTTCCAAATTATCAAACACCGTATTTCCATCGGAATCTCTGACGTTGACATAAGCACCAGCCGCCAAGCAAAACTTGAATACAGTCATGAATCAAACTTGGATCACAGGAATCATCATCTTTAGCCACATAAACTGTTGCGGAGAGTGCTGACCAATTGTCCGCTGAAATGTGATTCACGTTCGCCCCTGCCGAAATCAGGTACCTAATGTTTGACAATGACTTTTCCCTTGCTGCATGAATCAAAAGTGTACAGGTTACAATTATTTTGGTCAGCCATATCGACGTTGTTGAAAATATCCACAACGGCTTTCATCATTTCAGGTTCCCACTTGCATATCGCAAACCAGGATAAAAATCTACTTTTTTGATCAAAGTCTTCAAGTGAGAAATTGTGAGACTCGTGTATTCTCAGTAAAGTTTCCGGTCTCAAATTCTCGAAAGCAATGCATTGTTCCAAGCCACTAACCCCGTTTGAATCTTTTCTAAACATCAATGCCAACAGATTTTTGTCTGTCAAAAAATCCACCATTTCATCTACATCTTCAGGCGTAAATTTCGGCAATACATTGCTAACAAATCTGTCCGCGTTGAAACTTTCACCAGTGTCCGCTCCCAACTCAATCAGAAATTTAAACAGTTTTACGTGGATACCATCTGCTGTGACAGCGGTTAAATCGGCTAATTTCTCACTTGATTTACCCAAAACAGACTCATTCACAATATTTTCATCACTGTTTTTCAACTAAAAGGCGAATTATTTCCTTCCTTTGGTTCACAACAGCAGGCGACTCCTTCACGCTACGAAACACAGCGCAGTACACCAACACTTTTGAGGCTAAAATAATGTCTGTTCCGTACTTGTTTACAAGGTACTCCACCACTCCATAATTACCATATTCTACGGCTGCATGCAATGGGGTGTACGGTTCGTTTGGATTTACCAGTCTCCCAAAGTCTAGTTGCAAGAGGTCTTTTCCGTAGAGGAACTCCACAAATCGACTAAGCGCTTCAAAAAATGAGACATGATGACGCGCGGATGTAATTACAAGATCAGCCCAATTACAACTGTTTGTACGCAGCACAAACAGTTTTTTCTTTGTTAGATTTGTACGACATTACACATCTTTCTCGTTTTATGTAAAGTAGTTCGTGAACTTTTCAACTGGTAGAATTGCTTGCTGCTGCGAGTTGTTGCTTGTGTATTGCCTACAAGCAAGCTCGTAGCGCTACGTTTTTGCCTTGTGAATGTTAACATTTTTCTATTCTGAGCTCAATGTGAGCACTTTTAGTACATTTCAGTTCAAAATTTTCCATTCAGCATGGTTAGACCAGCAAGAGCAGTGTGGTTAGTGTATTAAA
>JAHZNB010005971.1:0-10910 GCA_027744295.1 Callyntrura guangdongensis
CTCCAGGTTCAAACTTCCCCCGGAGCAAAGTCCCCCCAGTCCTAACTGCACACAGTAAAAAATGCCCCCCGTACTAACTTCTCGCGGAGCAAAGTCCCCACGGGTCAATCTGCTCACAGTACTAACTCCTCCGGTGGGGTAGACATATTCTTCCCGGTACGAACTTCCCCCAAAACCAAATGCCCACAGTGCAGATCTCCTTCAATTTCACATACACTACGTTTACAATACTATCCGTAAAATCATTTGTAAACATAGGCTGCGGAACAGGGGGGGATAGGGGGGTCAAATCCCCCCCTGAGCTCCGCAAGGGGGGATATCGTATCAAAACCCCCCCCTGATATTTGAAAAGATTTTGTAAAATTATGTGTAAACTCAATTTAAAACGTTTTAAAATATAAAATCGGTTATCCTTTTTCAAGACTGCTCCATTTTGCTCATATTGCGTTTTATATATTGTAATTTTCATATATTGTGTGCCTACTATCTTTCGTGCTTTTATTTTCTTCAGATTGACAAACATTTACAACAACAAAAATGATTGATCAGGATTGCAAGTTAAATTTGAGTTTGGATATTGTTATTTTGGTATCTTTCGTGTTTATATCTACAAGTGTTTTCAAAATAATACTGGGCCGCAAAAGCATTAAAATCATCGTGTTACCTAGAAAATGGTTTAACTTTTAGTAACACTACATATGTCAATAATATTATTATTGTGGACGTAGGGTTTGACCTTTAATTACTTTATATCTGGAAAACTGAAAGGCTCATATTAGGTCCAACGTGGAGCTGGGCCAAAATGCTCAGGCCCACATGACTCATATGTCATTCGAAAGCTTGTTTTACGTAGATCATAAGTTGTTGAGAGCTTAACATCGAATTTTACTTGCTTATGCAATTTTTAGCATAACCATAACTGTACTCTCAACTTAAAAATAATTATTTAACTTATGTTAAACTGCCCAAAAATGGCAACTGGCAACAACTTATGATCTACGTAAAACAAACTTTCGAATGACATATCATTCTCATGGGCCTGAGCATTTTGGCCCAGCTCCACGTTGGACCTAATATGAGCCTTTCACTCATCTAAAATACTTACTACGAAAGTTTTTGAAGATTTGTAATGTTTTCCAATTGCATATCAAAAAATTTAGGTACACGATTGCCACTAATTATACATTTTCTCTGTTTGAAGGGGTTATGAAAGCAAGAACCAGTTCCTCGATTAAGAAGTTCAAAAATAATTAACAATTCTGCCGTCATATACTTTCGTTTGAAAGATACGTTAAAATCTTAATTTTGTAAAGCAGGGGCAGGTCAGAGAAAATGCGATCTTCACTTTTATCCACGTCAGTGCTGAAAATATACATTTCATACTAAAAAATTTAAAAAATCTCGCGCTCCGCACGAACTTCCCGTCCTTTCATTAAAGGTAATCCTGTCAAATTTAAATTAGAAAAATCTTTATTTTGGGCTTAATTTTATTCGTGTGGAAAGGTTATTTTAAAGTACATACGCAACAGTTAAAATTAGGTAAGTAGGTACTATGTAAATAGGTACAAGATTACCAATTTATATGAGGTTTAAAAAATTGGGACTTGACCCCCCCTGGAAAATATACGTTCCGCAGCCTATGTTTGTAAATCTATGCTTGGTGACATTACCTGAACTTATTTGCAGTATATGATTTCCGGGCCTTTTTGTGAGCATCGTTCTCAAACATCCGGCTTTTGAAAATCTAGGTCAACAAAAAGTTTGTATTTGCAACATTTGGACACCCGTTTTTTCGAAAATAGATTGGTTTGCCATTGGCAATTTGTTTATCGTGCTCCTACCCCACTTCCCTCTGTTTCGTACTGCCATGCGCAACTTCACATTTATATGAAACCTGCGCAAAGAAAACCATTTTTGCTAAAAAGTTTCTTTCCCATTGACCACAAATTTACATTCGTTCATTTTATCAGGTCGGCTTTGTCTCATCAATGTATCTGGCCCACTGTGCATTATAAGCTTTTATATTTGACGCTCTAACATATTCGCAAAATGCGTACATTGTCCCTATCTAGATAAAAATATTTCCCGAGAAGACCAGAGCTGGAAAGTAATAAAATGTGATTTTGAACTTATGCTCTTTTCATTTCTAGGCATACGAACTAACAGAATACAAAAGGTTGATATATAAGCTTTTATATTTGACGCTCTAACATATTCTCAAAATGGGTACATTGTCCCTATCTGGATAAAAATATTTCCCGAGAAAACCAGAGCTGGAAAGTAATAAAATGTGATTTTGAACTTATGCTCTTTTCATTCCTAAGCATACGAACTAACAGAAAAGAACGTTTAGCCAGGCACTCCGTGCAACATATTTCCAGTTCAAAAATATATCATTCGGAAATTTGGGCGTTTTTTGGTTGTTCTATAATGGCTCATTTTCCGACTTAGTAGGAGACGGAAAAAGTTTACAAATAGGAGAAATACCGTCAACATCATATCGTACTACCAGTGGACAGGCGTTCAATATTCTTTAGTGGACGGTCGAACTTTAGTGGATTTTACAAATTACGACACGGTAACGCCAAAGTACAAAATTAATTCCACAAAAATTGTGCGAAAAGTTTAATTTTTTACAGATTTCATTTTGCTAGAACGGGTAGCGGAATTTGTCAAATTTGTGCGGAATTGACTAAAAATTACTCTAAGACAAAAAATACTTCACTTGACAGCAAACGTAGACATTATTCCTGTAATCGCTATTTTCGCAAATTTCTTAAACTCTGAAGTAAAATATAGTTTAAATAACTTTTCAGAAGACATTGAATTCCACAACTCCACAGTGTTATTTCTAGAGTAAAACTCTGAAATTGTATAAAATACTTACACATAATGAATTAAACAAATGATTACTGGTTACCGAAAATATCAGAGCAGCAAAGTACATCCTTCTGCATGCTTAAACTCTGACGTCAAATAAGTGTTTAGGGTTAACGCAACGGTGGAAGAAATGGACATTAATGAAGTCTCAATGAGAGTAAAAACTGAAACCCACAATTTGATCGGGGTCAAATCTTTTAAATGTGTGGTGCAACACCTAGTAGCTGGAGAACTTAAAGACAAAGAGATAACTAATGAAGTGTCTACTTTTCTTGGCGCTGTACAAACTTTCAACGTTAGAACTTTAAATCCCAGCAAGCATTTGTTTTCATAGGGCTAAATATTAGGTAGTGTTTAACTCCTAACAGGAAGACGGATTATAATATAGGAATATAAAGATTCAAATATGCAAAACCTCACGTCATTATGATTTAAACGTTCGTATGATGTTTAACCCTAACAAGAGAACGGGAAAAATTTTGACGTAAGAGATAAATGTTAGAAACTTACGATTAATTTTAAACTGCTAGTATTCGCTTAAATAATTTTACAAAAATTCTAGAAATTTACTATGTAGAAGATACAAGACATTGAAAAGTAGTTAATGTTCTAAATATAAATCTCGTTTTTCTGGTAGTGCTTTGCGTGCTAAAACATTATCGAGGTTTTCCCAATTCCCCTTTAAATGTAATGTTAATGTTTAATTTTAATACAGGTACCTAACCGTCACAATCATTTCATTATAACCGTATATAGTCAGGTTTTATAAAATACATGGCACGTGTGGAAAATGTCTGAACAATACATAAGTGCTATTTCATGTGAGCGTCAACGAAACGTCTGAGGTACCCAAAATGCTTTAATTAGTTTCACCAACCATACATACCCAGGAAAACTTCACTCAAACCTATCATAACGCGTAGGAAACGATAGAACATTATAAAACCACATAAATATCTTAAGGTGGAGCTGAAATGGGCACTTCATCATAATACGAGTTAAAAATTGGTGCAAACGGACGTAACACATAAGTTGATGGATTTGGTTGTATATTTTGAAAGATGCACAAAGATTTAAAGATAGATAGTGTTTGAAAAATAAAACAAAGAACTTTTAGACCTAACGCTATGTGGTGAATGTTGTCGCAGGAAATTAATTTTAGCACAACTGAACATATTTTTTTATCAAACATAAAGTTTCTTGTTGGAAATTTAAGGGAAAGATGTGATATGGAAATAAATTTTGAAATTATTTGCTGCAAACATAAGACAAAAAATTTCCACTTTTATTTTTTGGCGAATTCTTCATTGGCCGATTTGTGGTATGATACAAAAAGTAGTAAAACTCACTGGCAATAAAGCAGTTTTGGTGTTCTTCAACAATATTGTTACAGACAACGATTGTGCATATCTCACATAAATAAAAGACTTGTTGACTCTATGTTATGGCTATTGTACAGACAAGAGTTACCGGTCAGGTTTAAGGAAAGGAATTTCACGGAATATTAACTACAAATAGAATAACCACTTTAGTAATGTTCTAAACAACAATTAACCAGTTAATTGTGACATTAATACCAATTATACTAATGTAAAGGTTTTTTGTTATTGTGCAGTCTAGCAGGAATAAATAAATTATACTTCGGCTGTCACTCAAATGTTCGTTCATACTTTCTAACATTGGATAAGACGTTGATAACGATTTACAAGTTTACTTGATCTCGCCTATTTTACCTTAACACTATACAATATAATCATGTATTAAGGAACTGTACGTAAGAAAAATTCAATCCGTTCAACCCAAACAGTGTACAATTGACGAATTGAGACAAGTATTGATACGTTACGTCTGTTTCCATATCGGATTGTAAAGTTCTTTCGCATCCATTTGATAAAATAAAGTATGTACATATATCACCAAGTACGTTAACAGGATTAACTTGCGTTATAAACTGTATTGGTGTAGGAGGATTATTGTACGATTTTACTTTTAGTGTTGAATTGTTAGGTTGAAAGTATGCCCATGAGTTTTAGGCGTAGAATACTTTCAAGTAGGCTTTATTCACACTAAATGTATTTTATTGGTTTAGTGAAATACCGTGTAGACACCTTGAAACATTTAACAAACCCGAGACGTTCACTAATCTTCAACAGCTTTGTCACAAATTTTACGTCGCTTAAATTGACACTAAATAAAACCGTCTATGGAAATCCTGCACTTTAGGTACATTCAGTTTTTGAGATAAATTTATTAATTTGTATCAACCAGAACTGCATTCTTTACACTATATCTAATACAAATGTACAGTGATCAAACGCCACCATATCTAATTTTGAATTTTACAAGTGTCATCAGTCATCATATCCATCTGAAAAAGTCAGCCTTTTTTATTTTGAACATTTCAGTGGGTCGTCGCGTGATTCTTGTATTTTGTGCAGCGTTCCTAGCGTGATACCCAATAATTGTTCGTTCTATAACAGATTCTTGCCTCCAAGTTTGGAGAATATCATTTTGACAAAGCTTCTTTAGGAAAGAGTGAAGCATTGAAATCGGAATCCAATTACATGTTCGTAATTGAGTATCCTTTATTAAGTTAAACGAAAACTTGTAAATATATTCATGGTTTTGGCAAAGGGCGGCTTAGAGTCGCTGCCATTGTTTCAAGATTTCACTACTCAAAAAACTATAAAAGAGAAATAATTGAGGGATAAGTTTAAGGTGTCAGAAATCCGTACCCAGAAAAATATTATTACTTTTCGCGACTTATTTGAAAATATTTTTTAACGTTGAACGGTTGAAACTTTCACAATAATACAAAAACGGCAGTGCAGAAATTTACCAGGAATAATACTTATACATGTAATGTTGTGATTGCTCAGAGTAAAGAACATTGACAAACAAACAAAAAATAATTCAGCAGCCGGTTTTCTGGAAAACATTTATTTCACTTTGCAGTAACTAGAGTCATAATCTTCTTTATCTGAACTAGCCATTATTACCTAGCCTTAGGTTTGTAATCTTATTTTGCAAAAATTATACTCCAGTTTAAACTCAATAATCGAATCATCTCATTTTTAGTACATAGCACAATCACAGCAGGGGTCATCACAATAGAGGCTTTGCACATCTCCTCTCTTAATGATTTGGCAAAAACAACTGAAGACATAAGCAAAGTTGAACTTTTGAGTGGGTACACACAAAATGACAAGACTTCTAAAAACCATTTTCCCGTTCAAAATCTTAACCATCTTTTACAACCATTCGGGAAGAGTAATTGCTTCATTTTAGTTCAAAATTTTGAATATATCGATCTACTACCAACAACGTATCCCTTAACAGTTCGCCGACCTGTCCAAAGGATTACCTACAACTCATCTTTATTGCGACATACAACTATATGGCTACCACAAGAGATGTCAATTAATGAAAGTGAAAAGTTCTCCGAAACCGGTTATCCGTGTAAATTGTCAAAATATTTAAAACATTACAAGGTTGGCAGCTCCGATTCTTGCCTAAGTATTAATATTTATCAGTTCGCCGTACATTCAAAGCCATGGAGATGTCAACTTCAAGTAGACCTGTTCCCTTTGCGGAAGGCTTATAAGAAATTCCGTTATCCTGGAACCTTTTGGCGAGAATATATTCCGAATTCTGGAACTGTTTTGTCTGCAGTAATGGTAGAATTTATTGTTTATATTCACTTCATCAAAGAAATATTTATTGATAACCAAAACCTGCTACAGAATACTATTCACGAACTGTATCATATACCCCGTCTTAATCGACTTACCTACTATTTTAGTGTCATTTCATTTGGGTCGGTACTCGGAAGTTGTGTTCGTGCTACTTCACTTTGTGAAATATCAACAGTTAACGTAATTAATCCAAGTTCGGATATTTTAACGGATGTATGCGTTACAAAATATAATCTTTCTTATTGGTCAAGTGCTGACCTCAGCCAAATTGAAAAACTTTCAACACCATCACCATCACAAATGTTTGTGACTGACCGTGAGTTCACGATCCGCCAAACCGGCATTGACGTTTTGAAAACAAAGCAGGAAATTTGTCGACACATTTACTGGGGTTCATTGAATCCACTTATACCTAAAAGCCAATTTTTTGTTCCATTTGAACATCGATATCATCAATCGCTGGTATACTTCATTCTCAACATCATGAAAAATTTTACTTACGTTATAAGTGCATCACAACGATGTCAAGGTGAAAAAGCTTATACGTTAAATGATGACCAGATCAAAAAACTATGGCTGAATCCATTCAAAATAAAATGGCGAATAGATTACTTCACTTTTGGACAAAACTACACAAAAAAAGAAAGTTTGCTGGAATTCAATAACTCATTTGCTAGTTTACGATTTGTAAGTTGTGGGGAAAGATCAAAAGAAAAATTTCCTTTTGAAGAGTTGTTTAATGTTTACGAGACCTCTGTCTGGATTTCCATACTTATTACTGCAATTATCTTAAGCACAAGTGTAGCTGCACTTCTGCGTGGCTGTTCACGCAATTTATTCGAAAATTCATGTCGACAATTTTATTCACTAATTAAGGTTCTACTGGAACAAGGAGATCCTTTTTTGGGTTCCATTACATGCGTTGCAAGGATCAGATGGATGCTGGCCTCATTTTTGTTAGTAGGAATTGTATTAAGTAATGCTTACAAGAACAACAATGTTTACAACATGATCAAACCCCGAATAATTCTGCCGTATTATACTGTCGACCAGCTTAAAGAGAACAACTTTACAGTTTATGTTAAATCGCAAATGAATTTTCTCCGTCCCCACTGGTACTACATCAGAGACTATCTGGCTGGAAATGATATAAATGTGACACGTCATGAAATCATCTTAACGTCAACAAAGTTAAAGATTTTGTCAATTTTGATTTTTTCTCCGCTACTACATTTAGAAGCAGGCTTCAACGGAGTCAACAATGGGCATACTCTGAGTACTTTACTGTTGGTGTCCCAATTGCATCCCAATCTGTCTGACTTGTTTCTTCGACCGATGCAAGCATTATCTCCGTTAATTAAAGTTGGGATTTTACCACGCCGATTCAGGTTTAAATGGGCTTTAGGAAGAACACTTGAGTTACTCATCATTGAAAGAGAAATTGCCACACTGTATAAAAGTTTTGCAACTTGCAATAGAACTGCAATAATCATTCCCGAGGCGAGATGTAGGGAATTTCAATACCGAATGGCACGACAGAACAATACTAATTTTGTAAGCGTTGGAACAGAAACTTATACGAATAACACAGTGAGTATACAGCTGACAGGAAAGGTCAACATTCATCTGATAAAACGACTTTGGGGCATGTCCCAATCCGGCATAATGGACTGGTGGTTGAATTTGCATATATTTGGTGCTACCTCAAGACAAACCCGACATTTGACTTCGAGGTCAAATCTGGAGGTACCAAATATTACTGGGAATATTATTGTCATTTTCACAATGTGGGCAACGGGCCTAGCATTAGCAACAGTAACTTGGATAACGGAAAAACGTAAAGGTATTAGCCAATGCTTGCTCCGTTTCGTTACTAATTTATTTGAGTTTCTAGGGCAAGTTATTATTTGTATTCATCAACCAAAAAACGCTTTTGTGCAATTTTTCTGATCGTTGCGTAATAAATAAGAAATGCTTATGGTTGCATTAAACATCAGTTTTTTCATCTAAGTTACTTCTGGGGAATACCTTGTAAAAAAGGCTCCATTTGTTCGAAATAAATAAACTAAGTAATAATGTAAGTTTAAGTAAGCTTATCTTTATGTAATAGTATTCGCAAACTATACTTAATAGTTGTAGATGTCAGCTGTTGGAAGTGCACGAAGAACAACTTCAGTTTTAAACTGAAGAAAATATAGTTTGAATTTTGTTGGTAGTATACGTCATCGAAGATTGTCAAAATGCTTAAATGTAAGACCCACACTTCAGTAAGAAAAAGAAATATTGCTGATTACTAATAAATGTATGTAAATTATTACAGTTAGTTTATATACTTAGAATATAACGTAAATTTATTTAGTACAAAAATGCCAATTGAACAAGAGATAAAAAGGGTACAGTGCATACTGTTACTTGTGAGATTGTGTCGAGTGACAGAACTGTATGTACTATGTAGGCTCTTAGCCCTAACCAAGGAAGATCTTGCGGCGTGAGTTCTGACGTGGCACACAAGCCGCATTAAACATACAAAAGTGACAATGAAAGAATAACACGTAGACTTACTATACAATAAAGAATTCTCTAGAAATAATCCCAACAATACCACAAATTCTGATACTCTATTGTATTTCTCATAAATCAACTAAACACCGATTTTTTTACCTGATGTATTTGATTTTGAGTTTTGTCGAATGTATAAAAATTCTGTAAAAATTTTTATGTGCATAAATCGCAATTAAAAGCAAAAAGTTGAACAAAGCTTAGCATTTAATCACATAACTTCTACGTGAGCAAAAATAAGACAAACAACAGGTTTTAGTTACCTAGTGTATTTGATTTTCGGTTTGTGAAATGTTTAAAAAATTGTGTAAAATTTGCTTGAAAGTGGAACATTTAATTCCGTAGCTTCCCCGTGTGTATAATTCCACATAAAATATTTGATTTTTAGTTTTGTGAAATGCATAAAAATAGTTGTACAAACTTTTTATTTGCCCAATTTACAAATGGAAAAATGAACAAAGTTGAACATTTAATCACGAAGCGTCCGCGTAAGTTTAATTCTACACTAACGTATTTGAGTTTTGTGGAATGCTTAAAATAGTTCTATGAATTTTTTATATGACCAATTTAGAAATGGGAAGTTAAAGAGAGTTAAACATTTAATCACGTGGCTTCCACGTGAGTGCAAATCCGAAAAATCAGATTACACAAATGAAATTGAAATTCGAATTAATTTGTTCTAGCCGTTCCAGAGAGAAATGCTTTTACTTTCTTTGCATCTCCATGGAAGCATTCGTGCTAATAGTCAAAATTTTCCGCACAATTGAAGGTTAAACATGTTTAGGTTCGGGATTTTTAGTTGTTCTTAAGAACTCTTGACTTATTCGTGTCTTTGTTCTTGTCCGTGTTTCAGAACAGTTCGGTGATACTAGGTATGTATTTATTTGCCAATAACATTTAAAAGTCAAAACAGTTGTTAATTTGAATTCACAAAAAAATTAAAATGTTTGGTGAAGTTAATTTTACTAAAGTGCACTATTAATTTAAATGTTTACAAGTGTTTGGATAAAAAAATGTTTAAGTTCATACTAGAAAACATCAAACAGCCAAATGTGTTTCTCAGCTCTTATACTTGTACATATTTAAAAATCACAAAGTGGCAGACCATTTCAATATCGTGCTTCATTTTTTGACAGAGATCGATTAGTACAGTACAAGATTATAGTTTGCATTTAGTAATACAAAATTTCATTCTCCGTGTTTATCTCTACATTGAAACAACAACGACGACTGCAATTAATTGTATGAAGTCACCACAGACACATTGGCACAACAATCTCAACATACCATATTATATCGTTTATACAATGAGCATTTAAAACAACAACCTGTTTTGCTATATATGGTGGAACAACTATTCTCCATGTATGTACCAGTACATGTGTATAGTCAAGTAACAACAGCATTCTCCAATTCCATGGCATACACTAATAATACAGCTTTAACAAAAAGTGACTTCTTAAACAGATTAAAAGTGGAGTTTATGTTTCACTCTCCAAAAACTGTACTATATCAATCTAATTGAAAAGGATTTACACAAATACGGAAATATGAAAGACTATTGTCTCTATACAACTGCGTGCTGCATTATCAATGTACTAAATTCCATACTTTTCTCTCTTATAAATCAACATCCGCCTAAAAGTCTAGTATATATGTTGTATGATTCCATTAGCTCACTCACACATTTCACCGGGAGACCACAACAACCATCCACAGATACATTTGTCTGTCCCCTTGAAATCACAGCGATAAATTTCGCCAACTCTATTCTCC
>JAHZNB010005972.1:0-17392 GCA_027744295.1 Callyntrura guangdongensis
TGATGTGATGATGAATAAAATATGAGTGCTCTTATCCTGATAAACTGACCAGGAGTGCCAAGTTAAGGGCATATCCATTATTCTGTTCAAATGTCGTAATGCCAAAATGCTTTTGTTCTGGATGCTTTTTTGTAGGTCGGTAATCATAATCAATTTTGTTACAATGATGAAAATGTATAAAGGGCTGGAAAATGGGAAATACAGGAAAGAAACTATAAATTTTATTTATTTTTTTCCAGTTGCTTTTTAAATGCGTGACATTCAATTAATAATTAAAATATTATGAACAAACTAATCACATAGCACATATATATATGACATTGAGGACTGAACAAGTGTATAGGCAGTATAATTTGTATAGTAGCAAAACCAGACGAAAACGGTTCACATTGGTTAAACACGGTGTTGTTTGATATCATTTAATGTTATCCGAATATTTATTTTGAGTATCTAATTTTACTATACTTAAGCTTCCTCTACAATTTAAATATGTACTACCGTCTAAAGATTCAAAATCTTAATCTCTAATCACAAGGATAACTTTCTACATCTTAGAATGATGACGAGGGTAATAATAAAATATTGGGTACCGTCATCATCATCATCAAATTAATAACTATCATATACCTTAGAGCTTACCATTGAATACAGAATTTTATAAACTTATGTTAAACCTAAACCTATCATTCATTTTTCCTTTGCTTTAATTTACTCTTATTATTATAAATGTTGTTTTCATCATCAAAATAGGTTCTATTTTTCTATCATCTGTGGTAATTATAATAATCTTTAATAAGAATTTAAAACTAAGAAAGCTTGCATGTTATCAAATTTACACTGATTTGCCCCATTAGTCAACGACAAAATCTTTTGTTTTACTAAGGTATACACATATAAACACAATATATATGGAAGCTAGTAAAATAGAGCGTTGACATTAGGAGATTCTTCGTCCTAGCATAATTTTGTACAAATTGTTTCTTAATGAGGGTTTGTTTGGACTTTCAGGGTGCAAACCTATGTAGTAGATATGCGTAATAAAGAGGTAACTCAACTCAAGTAATTCTGTTATCACGCACGGTGAAATCATCTTAAATCGCAATTCGCCCCATAGTCACAGTAAGTCCAGTTAATCAATTTGACAAAAACAACGACAAATGGGGAAAAAAGATACAAGTAAATACTGAAGTAGGGTACGATGGCATACACGTATTTCGTACGTATATTGTTTACATATCTAACTCTTTTAACAATTTATCAAGTTTCTTATATACATTTTTTCCATATAAATTTCTAACGTTGTGGCTTTTTAAATGGGGTTTTCTTACAAGCTACACTTTCATTCTTCTGGATAAAACTATGAATACAAAGCATTTAATCGTTGGTCATTACTTACAAAATCCGAACCAAATGGTGTGAATCAAAGCAATGAACTACAGTGTTGATACTTTGTGCAATTACACAACTATATATTGTTATGTGTACCCATTTAGAAATACCAATCCTCATCTTTGGTAAAGAACTGCATGTAAGTATATATATGTATTTTTTTAGAAAGTATCAACGATTGGGAAAATATCGCTTCCGAGTTATGTAAATGTCATATATCTATGAGTAATTCTTTTGTTTAAAGAAAGTTATCAAATAAAAGAATAAGTAACCCATGCCCAAAAATTCAGTTCGTATCTGGCCAGCCAGAAGAAGCTGAGGAGGAAGCGGAAGCTGTTGTGGTCGGAGTAGACGGTGTGCAGCCAGTGGGTGTTGAAGCTGGGTCACTTGTCCACGACATTCGGGCACTCTTTGATACCAAGTCAAATCTGCAAAAAATGATACAATCGTGTTTCACCATTAAACCTGTACAGATGTCAAGTGTGAAGGAAGGAATTACTATATGGAATCAGGAAGTACTACTATGCTTATCTACAATAAAGTAAACTTACCCGTAATAATTCGGTGCTGTATTATTGTTGACATTGTTATAACCCGTTGGAATGTTGGCTGCCGCCGCAAGGGTCGCCGCAGAGTTAAAGCAATTAAGTGCCGAACTTGCTGCCGCGTTTGATGCCCAATGCCCAGTTAAAAATCCACTAGCTGTGGAGTTATTAGTCTTCTGTGCAATGCTGGCAGTGGTTTTGTTCCAGTTGTTGTAATTGTAAGAGTACATATCATCGTACATATTAAACGGATTCTGAATTTGATGGATTCCAGCCGCCGCTGCAGCGTGATGATGATGAGCTGCCATACTTATAGTATTTTTGAAATCGACCGACGCTGCTGCTGCTGCTGCAGCAGCGGCAGCTGCGTTCATCGCGTTTCGTTCACGTTTCCTCCATTTTGCCCTTCTGTTTTTAAACCAAACCTAATGAATGCAAAAAGGAACGACTTTGAGAGAGAGAAAAAAATTAGCTATCTTATCCTACTGTGCATTCGGTCGGATTTTGGGGTGACTTGAGAAAACCGAGCCGTGTGTTCATGATGAAACCCGTGTGCGTCCATTTGGGGCACACTGTGCACAAAGGGTGATGAAACTAATTTTTCAGGGTAATATGAGCTGCCATACTTATAGTATTTTTGAAATCGACCGACGCTGCTGCTGCTGCTGCAGCAGCGGCAGCTGCGTTCATCGCGTTTCTTTCACGTTTCCTCCATTTTGCCCTTCTGTTTTTAAACCAAACCTAATGAATGCAAAAAGGAAACGACTTTGAGAGAGAGATAAAAATTAGCTATCCTATCCTACTGTACATTCGGTCGGATTTGGGGTGACTTGAGAAAACCGATCCGTGTGTTCATGATGAAACCCGTGTGCGTCCATTTGGGGCACACTGTGCACAAAGGGTGATGAAACTAATTTTTCAGGGTAATTAGGTATCTACTCGTCGTAATTCAACTGTGAATTCCCAAGAGAGTCACCACAAAGCTTTGTGGTGTGAGCTCAAAGAGAATGCATGATGGTGCTGATGAAAAAATGAGAAAAATGATTTTTCCCCTTCTCGCTCTCTCTCTCTTGGGATATGTTTTTCTGTGTTTTTATGCTAATTTCCTCACCCGCCGAAAGAGCAGGTTCTTCCTTTATATTAGTACCAGTTGTAGGTGGACCAGGACTGCTGCTACCCGTTGGGGACACGGAAGCTGGAGTGACCAAGGCAGGCTGATGCGTGGGTTGTTGTTGCTGCTGATGGTGGTGGCTGAGTAAGTGGTGATGGGGATGATGAGAGGTGGCAGAGGGATGAGGGAAATGGGGATGATGATGGTGTGAGGAGTGGTGATGACTTGAGTTATTTGCCGATGAAACGAGCAGATTCAAATTGTCTGTTTATATTACGAAATAAAAAAAATACAATCAAAGTACACACCTTTTTGAAATTCTTGTACATTTAAACGACTCATCTTTATCAATCTCTGGATAATGTTTCATGCATCTTTGGTTTCAAACTCGCCACTAAACTTCTCGTTTCCCTTCGTTTGACAAGAAACAGTTGCCTATTCACTATCAAGTACATCATAGCGTTGTCATAATCATCCTTGTATTCACTTTCCATTTCAATGTAGCACGTCAATATGATTCATGACTTGTGACAAGACCAACCAAACCCACACAAAAAAGGGTGCGTTTTTGTGGCACAGTGCCTCGGTGTAGTAGAGTGTGTAGTGCGTATTATTTAAGCCTCCACTCCTTCACGCAACAAGAGTATCAAGGTATATTACTTGCGTAATAATGCGTAACTGTCTTTAAGTTAAGCTTGTTCTTGAACCCTAAAGCCGACTTACAACGCTGCTGTGCTACTACCCTGAAAGAATGAATGAAGATATTAAATGAGAAATCCACCTGTTTTCTTGCTTCCTCTCAAAATACTTTTTCGTCTGACAAATGACTTTAACTTGTAAAACCGTATAGTAATGCACTGATGCTCACACCCGGTCTAACTATCTCTCTCTCTCTCTGGATATATTGCAGAAGCCAGAAGCCATACGATCATTTCAGTTCTTATATACTGCCTTCTTATAAGCCACTTAACACATTTTCACAGCTACTTGAAAAAGTGATGTACCCGATGCATTTTAAAATGAAAGATGAGATCTGTAACATCGAATTATAATGTCCTATCAACATGCACTTTTTGGAGCAAAGAAAAAACCATTAAAATGGTCGTTTAGTGAGTTTTTATAACAAAATGCATGTCTTTAGTGTACGACACGGCCTACACACGACAACAATGACATGGGTCTGCATCATTGTGCAGTTCACAGTTCCCATATATCTTGTTAATTTATATTTTATTATTTTATTTTTAAAAAGTTTTACAACTTTTTTGCTCCTTTTTCTCGTTGTCGTTTGTACCACAGAGATACTTTTCTCTCTAGGAACTTTTCAAATCCATAAATTATGTATGAGGTTGTTCCCTAGGTCAGGCCAGTCCGGTATGGAAATCGGGGAAACCATTACTACAGCTTTACTACGATGGTGAAGTAAACAGAGATATAGAGACAAGCAGTCTCTCTCTCTGTCTCTGCTTTTGGCTAGAAGTATCGCAGCAGAAGGTGAAGTAAGTCCCACACAGTAAAATTGTCTGGGTTCAAATTCTGGGTGATTTTAATGACTTTTCCACCTGTTTTCTTCTCATTTTTCTCACTCATTCCCTTTCCTTTCTCTCTCTCCCCAACTCTCTCGCTCAGCCAACAACCCTCATTCCGCTCACATTTTGCTTCACATAATCATCGGTGTAGTATTTATTGTATGTATCTGTGTCTTTAGTTAAGATGAAGAGGGGCAAAGAGCATGGGCTATAATAAATTATGTGATTTTCTGGCATTTTTTTTTCTTTTACTCTCTCAAAAAGAACGAAATGTGCTTTTTTCTCACTATTCTCTAATTTCACGTTCTTGACATTCACGGAGCACGGTAAACGCACGTAAAATTACAAAAGTCTTGTCATCATCTTGTTAACATGCTCTAGCATTCCTCCTACACCGCCACCATCATTGAAACAGTTTTTAAGGGTGGTCACGCTCAAGTAACCGGGTAATGGTCCACTTGACATCCTATCATCATCTCCATTTAATTCTCTTTTTCTCAAGTGAGCCCGAGTCTACTATGAGTACCGTATCTACCACAAATGGAACTCGCATTAGCGGTGATTTCGTGTCTGATCTGATGGTAATAAATGGTCAAGAAGCCGAAAAAATGTGAGGATCGACAGGAAAGGGGGAAAAGGCATGTAACCATCGTGTAACCAGCCACACATGGAAAAACAAACAATGCGTGGTCAATACCACTACTTCAAATATCTGCTTTCATACATATGTATATTATGTTGTATTTTTACAAACTTTTCCATAAAACAAGAAATATCGCATTTGGCATCTGAATAATCTGCAAGTAAATATATTTTTGGCATCTTTTGCCGGTTCACGAATTCAATAAAAATGATATTAAACTTGTTGCTTGATTAATGCCTAGTGCACGGTGTCAGCTTTCACACTGAGCAAAGTATGAAGACCCCCTGAGAAGTGAAAAAGCAATAATCCAACACAATTTCACAACCTATACCATGTATCTATCTACTTATTCGAAGGGACAACAAAGAGAGAAAAACAATGCACGCACAAGTCACGTTCCCCTTTTTATTATTAAATAAACGTGAAACTTTGAACAACGTATGTATGCAACATAAAGCTGTCGTTGCACATATGTTCCAGGGAATTTTAGATTCATTCAGATTATTTGATCATTCTCTAGTTTTAGATCATCACACGGCTTACACAAAAAGCGAAAAGGGAGGGTAACATCTCTAAAAAAATATTTTAACATGTAACGCATCCTGACAGATATATTGAGCGCACACCCACAGTGCGTTTGCTAGTAGGTGGCAAGAGCAGAACGGCGGCAAAAGCCATTTATCCCAGTTTATATAAACAAAAACATGAAAAAAACGATACTATTATTCCTTTCACTTGATCAAAAAAAACTAGGAGAATGAATGAAGCGAGCAAACGAATTATCTGAAAATGTAAATATCCGTGATTGGTTTAAGGGATTATGAGTGCATAATGCTCTGTAATACTTTTCTTTCGGTGTGTGCACTGGCGAGCATTCATTCTTTTCTTTTTTAAAATAACACACTGCACACTTTTCGTCATGAAATACTCGCATTCATTCTAAGTGTACTCACTCACGTACATTCATCCCTGCCCACTTATAGAACTAGTTCTTAAAGACACAAAAAAAATCATCAATGTCATCATTAAATTCTCTTTTAGTAATAATTTTCTCGTCGAATGAATACAATCGATGGGTTCACGTCTGCCGTTAGTTCAGGAATGTTCAGTGTGCTTGCCACACATTAGGGACAAAATGCGAAGATGCGTTTCTCTCAGCGTAAGGGAAATGACTGTGCACAGTCGTTATTTTTTCCCTTTTTTGATTTAAATGAGAAATTGGTGATGGCACCATAATGCCAATGAAGGGATTAAGGCAAGTAGAGAGGAGGAAGGGGAGCAGGGCACTGCAATGCAACCATAATGTAAAGAGATATGCGTACAAGAGAGAAAATTGAACGGCTGCGTGTAGTGTAGTCATTTTATGTACTTTACTTCTAAACCATTTGCAGTGCAATATTATGCGTGCCTACAACGACTGCAACTTTCATGTTCATGGCGCAGCAATAGTGGTAGTTTGGGTAAGCCTGCATCTCATCTTGTTCGTTGTGACTGACTGTGAAGACACGCCGATCACTGGGGGGATTGAGAGTAGAGGGCAATATTCCTCTATATTCATATCATTTTTCCTACTGCAAACCGCATCAAGTTTTATGCATACCAGGAAAATTCTATTCAATTTGTATACAACAGGGTCCATATTGATCGGCCCATTACGGAAGGATTTTCTAGGTATGGGTGTACCACAATTTTTTCAGTAATCTCTGCAAGGACATTTCTTTGCCGCGTACAGACAAACATGCCATAATAATACCACGCGGCGGAGCATCAATGACATTTTTTAATATTTCTATCTTTTCCGTTAACCTTTTTGTCTACTGATTTTGAAGTGGCGGTGGTGTTGCCTTGTTCCTCGAAAACTAACCTGGTTTTATTTTGATGATGACGAAGCGGTTAAAATAGTTTTAAAACAAGTTTGCTTCGGATTTATTTTTGTGTCTGATGTTTCCTTGTCTATCTGTCTGTGGCCGTCCTTTGACTACACACTACTCACGTCTTGCATTATTTTTTTTAAAAACAAAACCCCGATTTATCTTCGTCAACTCAACGTGTGTGTATAAAATGTGTCCAAAACTGGTGTGACTTCAATTTTCTGGATTTTGATTGCTGTGCTAATCAGAAACGAACAAAGATGAAAGGAAGCCGAAAAACTGATCATGGTTTTATGTGCCAATTTGCCAACAACAAAGTAAATTGTGTTGACACAAACGTCTGCCTGATGGTACCTTACTTGGTGATTGAAAATGTTTGCTGAAAATAACATGAATTGTTTGCTTGTAAAAATTGTGTTATCTGCCTTGTTCGCTATTCGCTGCTCATGTTCACAAGCTTGTTTCCCTGTGTGTGCATTTTGTAACTACAAGCTTGTGTGTAGCTTTGCCAGCTACTGGCTAAATGATGACTTCATGACGAGGCTCGTCGATGAGACATTCGTGTCGCTTGCTTCTGATTGTGGGAGTTTGTTTGAGTGAGAAGCAATAAAACATGTAGTTTGACATCGCGACATTCATAAGTACACAAATGATAAGGAGGTATATAACAAGTACACTGAAAGTGAAACTTTACGGGTTTTCAATATAATACACACGATTATTGTTATTTCATTATACGACATGACATAACAACAGTGGTCTTTTAAATTGCCATTCCTCACTACCCACTAATTTTGTTATCGTCGAGTTTCTACGTATATTATGGGCGGCAGATAGGCTCTGCTCAAAGTAAAACTATCAGCTGCTTTATCATCTGCGTCTCTGATAAACGAAATAAAATTGATTCTTTTTAAACGTGATACTTTACCGCGTCATCAGCTAAAAATACGAGGCTTGTGTTGAGGTCAACTTGCTTCGGTGACTTATCAGTAGCAGCGCGTATATACAATCGATATGTTTGTGTGTGCGCATGGCAAACAACAATAAAGCATGGTCTGTGTAAACTATACAACCCACAAAATCGAGTTTGTAGTTTGAACGATTGACGACTACGTGTCGAGCGTGGTGATGATAATATGATGACACAACAAAGTCGGCTTTTGTCAAAGGTATCACCGCTCATTACATATTTTCTGTTAATCCGTCTTGTTTTACACCTTCTCCAACATGCATTCTCCTGTCATGTTTTAAACACTAACAGACGACAAACACTAACTAACAGCGTTTTTTTGGTGCAAAAGAATCATAACATACATTTTTAATAAAACGCCATGAGTTGGTTATCAAAAAGTAAATAGAGTCACGAGAATGACAAGGCATTGCCAATAAGAACTAAATTATAAATATTTGCTACTGGAAAATTTATGCCGCTCACAAATTGACGTCTGCATTTTTTGCTTCAAATTTTACCTTGACTCATTCTTTATATGTAAATGTAGTAAATTGTTAATTGTACGGAAATTAAGATACAAATGATATGCAAACTTACCACGAGTACTGCTGCCAAAGAAGTGATGGTGGGAAGAGGTAATAGGAGGATGACTTTGATGATGTAGAGGGGACAATGAGGATCCCAATGATTTGCTACTGTTGTTATTATTATTGTTAGCGGCACTGCTTCCATATGAATTTTTAGTATTGTTATTGTTATTATTATTATTGTTGTTATTTGTATTATTGATTGAAGAGGATGACGAAGACTCCTGTGGGGATGAGGAAGGGCCACCACCACCACCACCACTTAGCAGGTTGAATCCATGATAGTTACTTGTGGGGGCTTGGTGCATGGCAGTTACATGATGATGAATGTTACCGACCAACAAGTCCACCGCTGAGGAAGGATGATGAATACCAGCGATCAGCGCAGGATGAGTGTGGAACTGCGCTGTATGATGCTGCAAGGGATGAGTTGCGGCGGTGGCAGCAGCCGCCAGTAATTTGGAGGTGTCATAGTAGTTGCTTGTTGAGGCGGAGGTGGATGATGAACCGGTTTGATCTAATTGACTGTTATTTGATGAATTGTTGCTCGCACTGCCTGACGTATTGCTATTGTGCTGTGAGTGTATGCTATGGAGTTGAGGGTGATGATGATGTAATTGACCAGATCCGGACTGTGTGTGTCCATGTAAATTCTGAAAATAGTTCTAAAAGTAACGACGGGTCATTTAAAAAAATAAGTTTTCTAGCGTACACACACTCATACACGTAAAGAAATGTGACAAGAACTTTTTTCATGAACTATTTGTACCTGTTGTTGCAACTGTTGAAGGACATCTACCGAAGTGCTATGCAAAAGGTCCAACGGATTACTACTCCCATTCAAACTACCTCCCCCACCACCGCCACCACTATCACTGCCACCTGCACTTGCCGCACTACTACCTCCACCACCACCTCCTGAAGAACTGGCACTGCTTCCACCACTGCCATTATTACTCTGTGTCGTTGTTCCACTTCCGGGTGTAACGGAAGTAGAACCGGCGTTGATAACTGGATTGATCTGGTCCATCATTTTTCCAGGGGATAAAGTGAAAAAAAGTCTTTCGCAGCTCTTGACAGGGTTTTACCACCAAAGCGCTTTGGCTTTGCGGAGGACAACAAGGTTGATGATTGCACTACTCACTTCTCGGCTTTCACTTTAAGCCCTCTAGGATAATCATAATAATACACAGGCACACATACACACAAGAGTAAATGATGGCGATGGTGATGATGATGTTGATCGTATGGATTGAATCCTATAAGCCCAGGGCACATATACAAAAACGGGAGGCTTTCTCTGGGTTCATATAGCGAAGCACACACATGCACCCAATCCTTCTCGCTCACACAGGCTCATCATAAGTACACATAACAAACGCACTTTTTACTTCTCTCCTGTCGCCTTCTCATGAAAAGAGTTGTAAAAAATTAGCCTGCCGGAATAATAATAATAATCTTTTTCGTTTTTTTTGGGTGGTTGGTGGATTTGTTCGGATGATAATATTATAGATATTTTTGTCAGGAAAATAAAGAGCACATATACATACAAAGTAAGCACTGTAGTACATATGAAGAAGATGATGATGGCGATGATGATAACGATGAACAAGATAGCTTTGGCTTTAGAGCTTCTTTTTTTACTCACTCTATCTTCCCTCTCTCTCTAGGTATACTATAAGGTAAAGTCGGTAGAGTCAGGGTAACGAATGTGAAAAAGAGTGGAGTAGCGGCAATAGCGTTGGTGGCAGCGCACATACCACATATACGGGCGCACTCACAAAAATGTCTTGGTTTATTATGGTTCTATATATGCTTTCTATCTCTCTCTCTCTCTCTCTCTCTCTCTTCCTACGTATAAATATATCTCTTGAAGGATTTGCTCAACTATCACTTGGTTTACCAGAGCCCCCGGTATTAAAGGTCTAAAAAGGTTTTAGCCAGAGGATTTTCCACTGCTGCTGGTGCCGGTGCTGCTGCTGAGGTAGGCTCTGTGTGTGAGTGCACAAGTGCAGTGCACTGGTGTACCACCACCATCAACCCCAGCGATATGATGACTGTGTCCGGCTCATATGTCACAGGGACCTATTAGTTGGCAAAAAGGAGGCTCTGTGTGTGAGGTGCACAAGTGCAGTGCACTGGTGTACCACCACCATCAACCCCAGCGATATGATGACTGTGTCCGGCTCATATGTCACAGGGACCTATTAGTTGGCAAAAAAGGCACCTGCTTCCCCCACAGCTGTACCGCCACCAAGAGACGCCTGCTTGCTGGTAGCGCCGTTTGCAATCGTGGTGGTGATGACGCTTCCGTGTAGTGCTCTGTTGAAGCAGGAAGAGACAAAGTCACTTTTCCCGTTGCTTTCAAAAAAAAGAAAGACAAACGCTCGAGGACTTCGACAAGATAGCAAAAAAGGTTGGGACGAGAAGAAAAAATGGAAAGGAAAAGAGACGGAGAGATGATATAATAAAAATGAAGTCCTTTTTTCCTTCTCCGTCTTCTTCTTTCTCGCAAAACTATCCCTGTGCTCGTTTTTCGCGATCACCGTCTATTCCTTTTCCGTTCGTCCCTGGGATCACTGGGTAAGCCGCGAGGATTTTGTTTAAAAAGCTACTCTTTCTCTCTCTCTCTCTCTCTCCTGTTCCTTGCTCACACGAGCTCCACTAAGAGCAAAGTAAAATGGTAATCCAGAGAAGGCTCAGACGTCGATTTAACCTAAGTCCAAAAGTTCTATTCATCATTCTTTTCCTTTCCTTCTTTCTTTTTCTCTCCACTACTACTTCTTTGCTTCTAATGTCGTGTGTTATGTGCTGTGTGTGTGCATGTGTGTCTGAGAAAGAAAACGAGCATCTCATCTCCACACTCTCTCCCTCTCGCACACAAGTTCAGTGCAACATAACTCGATGTAGTGTAACTACGATCCATCTCCATCCATACTACTTTTTAACAGAGTGCTTTACTTGGAGCATTTTTTGGAACAAACTATATAATTATATCATTCATTTCATATTACACGACAGCATTACAACAATAGCAGCACCATTGCCTTCAGCCAATTGTAATGTATGTATGTATCTCCTCGTGTATGACTATAATATAGCCGTAATAACATAACATTCAAACAGAGTGAAATAGAGACAGAGAGGAAGCAATGATCCACATCCCCATACACATGCACAACTTGATATCATAAACACACACACACGTAAAGAGTCTGACTTGACTGAATGAGTCTCGTAGAGTAGAAAACAGCATTTTGTTGGTGATCCAGAAAAAAAGCATCGTGATCATCAACATCATCAGGATGATATCCACCTCCCCTCAGTTTCTCTTTTATATTTATAACGGTATCGGGTGATGGTGGTGGTGTGTTTCATTCGGATATGGGTAATGTGTATTTTATGTATACGCATCATAATATAAACGGGTATTATTATAGCAGATAGGGATAGTGAGAGAGGGAGAGAGTGGAAACGTGTGCATGTTTGTAGCAAAAAGAGAAGAATGTGTTTTGCGGGATGCCTTGCCCCCTTCATTCCAGCGATGGGAATGCATTGGATGGGAAAACAAGGGAAACACGCCTCCGTCGCACTTCATCTCAGCCAATACTAGATGAGCCGTGTCTCTTTTTCTCTCCCTCTTATACCGTAATAACTTTGTTATATCACGTGTGTGTGTGTGTGTGTATAAGTTAAGACAAGTGTGCAGGAAAAGCAGAGCAAAAGTAAAGACCATTCCTGTCTTTTCTGCTATACGCGAGTAGGGCGATCATCATTATATAAAGCTACTACACGACGACTTACTATCTTCCTCTTCCTTCCGCCACAACCATCACCATCGTCGTTGTCGTCGTCGACGCCGTGTTTCTCTCCGTGAGTATAGATAGATGTATGATTTTGGAGAAGGAAAATATTGGACAGAGAGGAAAAAAGAGTATGGAAAGGCAAACATTTATTATTATTACTTGAGAAAGAAGAAGAAAATGTATTTTAGGAGGGAATTCATGTCGTACAGTAAACGGTAAGGATGTATATTCTTATAGGGAGAGGAGCATGGCAATCTTGATTGACTTCCTCCATCCATCCACCGCTGCTGCCACCACCGCTACCACCAGACCAGAGTGCCCTGGCACCAAGTAAGCAAGAGAAGGCGAGGAGAATCGTAGATCCCTTTTTATTACACGCGAAGAAGGAGAGAAGACGAAAAACGAAGATGCTGTCGCTGGTGGCGTGTGCATGTATATCCTATATAAGTATAAAGTATAAGAGGGAGAGAGAGAAAATGTTTTCGAAGAAATAGACGAGGAAACTGCGAATTCTTTCTCGTGTTATAAAATAGGGTTGTTCTTTTTATCTACAGTGTGGAAATTGTCCGGACGGTGGTGGTAGCAATAAAGATGAAATGGAAAATACCCATCATTTCCAAGAAAGGGTGGTCCAGTGGGGCATCGTGACACAATGGATCGTGACAGTGACGCTGTCCTTTATTTTGCTGTATAATGTCATGTGAAAAGTTATAATGCATCATCTTCATCTTTGATAATTAATGATTAAAAATGTCGATAATTTTAAATGAATAAATGTTATTGAAATCTGTTGTCGAAAAAGCTGTGAAAGGAGGATTATTTTGCAAAAATATCGACACGACGCACCATTCGCATTTTCCTACTTTTTAAAAACAAAATTCAAACATGAAATTTTTAGTAGTTACAAAAAAATCTTTTGAAAAGACCAGTTGAAAATATTTTTTAAAACCCGTCCATATTGTTTTCTTGCATCCCTGTATTTTTTCGTTCGTTGGTTCGTGCTCTATTCTCCTTTCTCTTTTTTCTTGTTGTTTGGAAAAAGAGACGAAGAGATGCCTGCCTGACTTAAAGGATTTTCTCGAGGTAATCCCACCATCTCTCTCATTTTCTTTCCCTTTTACTCCAACAAACCAACTCCTCTCTCTCTCTCTCCTTTTCCAACAACAACATCGACGCTTTTCAAAAGCTACTATAAGTTGAACAACATTGTATTGTAGTAAAAATGAGCAAGAGGAATAAAAACGAAAAAAAAAATCGAAGCGAGCATCACTGTAAAACTAGTGAAGTAGACAGACACTCCACCACAACAAACCCAACATTCATATTATCTGTATATACGACGACATACATCCACAATAACATGTAGCTGTGGCATAGTTTCAAGCTTTTCTGCAAAACTATTTCGTGGATTCTCTCTGAGATACATGTACCCATACAAATGCACAGTTTGTTGTATACTTTGTGTCATATACGCCATCCTTCTTATAAACTCCATCTTTCTTTCCATTTCATTTTATCGACTGCGTGCACATTGCCTCTCTTCTTTTTTTACATGTCATCTTGTTTCCATCCATCCGAATAAACAACAACGGCACATTAAATACATTATAAAAAGCGAACTACGTTCTATACTTACCGCCAAGCAGAAATGAACGACAGATTCTCTTTTCCTTTTTTGGCTACTGAAAAACATTTTTTTCTTTCGATTTTTCCTTTTTTTGTTGAATGCGTCGCCTTTTTCAACTTCAATTTCATCTATATATTATCCTCTTACAGAGACGCAGTACTACTGTTGTAGTGGGATCCAAAGCTACCATTATTTTTGTATTTATCATGCTTGGCTTCATAAAAAATACGCCGCGTTCCCATCAGCATCGTCATATTTAAGTACTTTCGTTTTCGTTGGTCGTCATTTTATTCCAATATTTTGCCAGTTGTTACAGTTTTTTTCGTTGGCCTCTCCATTATTACTACTCTTTGAAAAGCGCAAACTATTACTCTCCAACAGCATCATCATCAATGAGATTTTCAAGTGACTGCATAATGCTGCAATTTGCAAGTTTCACAAGACATGAAATGGGAAAAAGTACACATCAATTTTTACGATTATTAGCATGATAATCATTGGGAAAAGGGAGAAATGGAAATTATCTTGGCCTTTTACAATGAGAATAAAAAGAGCTGTTTTTTGGAGCAAGGATTCTCTTTGATGCGACCCATTACAGAATACTTTTCTGACAGATTAATTACATGAGAGCAACAAAAAACATTGCAGACGTTCTGTCCTTAAAAAGCTATTTTACCAAATAACAATGATTCTACTTGGGTTGATAGTAAAAAAACGATAGTATTTTTCTTATTAGCAGTAGTAGTCGCAGAGCAGTAGACTTATTATAGGTATCATCGATGAAGATGATGACGAGGAAAGGCAATAACAGAAAAGTAGCATTTGAACAAACTTTTCTGCTACGCCTTTTTTTCTTCGTTTTCATCCTTTCCGTTGAATGTAGTTTCGTAAAAAGAAGGTAATAAAAATCATGTTCTCGGTTCGCACAAATTCCGGTTTCGAGAAAAAGCAAAATAGTTTGGCTTTCTGTATATTATTGCACAATATAATAATAATAATAATAATAATAATATGGCTTGGCTCTCGTATTCATGATACGACTCCGATGATGGTGATGATGTTGAAATTTTTTGAAGTTGTTTTGCAAATCTCTCCGGATTTTCAGCTGATTTCATGGGATTTACCTTTTGGAAAGCAGCCATTAATTCTTCTAGTATTATAGTATAACAATGATGTTAGCACCAACTGCACAGATGCCACACTTTCAAAACCTGTACTTGCCAAAGAAAGAGAGGATACATTTTAGGTATAGCAAAGTATAAATTGTGTTTTGAATAGACAAAAGTTGGACTTGATGATGGCGATACGGTTGTGCACTCACGCAGCACAGTGCACACGGTACGGGTGCGGTGGCAGCGGCGATGATAATAAGAACATGAAATGAGATGATCCTTAAATGCTTGCTTATAAATTCCGTGCTTAAGTTGAAGAGAAAGTCTTTTTAGCTCAATAGATGAAGTGCGCTAACAAATCATTTTGTTAATAAAGAACATAAAGCTGCCTTTAAAAAACAGCACGACGACGTGTCTCTGTTTAGCCAAACGACATACGGAAAACGACAAAAGTCAAATGTGGATTAATGAGTTGTACACACAGTAGGTCTAGCGCAAATCCGGAAGGGCTTAATTGGACTGAAAAGTAAGTGCTTAAAGACTAAAATTTAATAAATAAAATTTCATTCAACAAGTTCACGTTTTAGACACTCTGCTTGCTTCTTATTTCCTATGGGTTTTGGAAAATGAAAATAAAAGATTAATTGGGCACAGGATTAACGAAAACAAGTTGTAATATTGTGGTTATTCTGTTGATAACACGACTGGATAAATGTTTACATTTTTCAGTAAAGAAATTAAACGTTTCACGGATTTAGATTGAGCCGAGAATAAATGCATAAAGAAAATAAAATTTTCCAAATGTGGGCGTACAACACACACACACGTGCTTCACGTGTAGCATTTCATTCTTTAGGAAACTACTAGGAGGCAACATTATAACGTATAAAATTTCGTAAAGGTAATTTGGAAAGTCATTTTTGACAACTGCGTGATAATCAAAAAGTAATATTTTTGGAGGTAGTAGCATACCATTAGTTTCCTTTTCCCTCCTCCACCACCATTCAATTTATGTCGACTACCATCACTGCCGCTGTCTGCGGAGATTATTATGGAATGTTCCTTGCAACTTTTTATTATGGGCACTGCAACTGCAATCTCTTTCTCGGTCTTGTGCTGTGCATCTTGTATGCATGACGTGGTCATAAATTCTCATTTACCTTGTCAGCTTTCCCATTCTCACTTTGGCGCACTTAATCCTGTCTCTCAATCACCATTTTTATTTCCTTCGACCCTTTCCTTTTTTGACGTAGCGTGATAGCTTCCTACACTCTTCGGCTCAACGTTTACAATACTTTATTCCTTGGACTTTTGACTAGTGATAGTAGTCGTAGGCTTTTGTCTAGGAATGACGAAGTAATATGTGGGGCTGTATAATATGCTCGTAGTTAGTGGCGGCTGTTGTCTGCTGCGTACTCACTTTTTTTGTGCTGAATTTGTAGAAAAGAAATGAGAATGAGACGAAAGTGTGACAAGAATGAATAAGCAGATGGGATGTGAGTAAAGTTTCAAACAAAATGTCGAAATAATCGTTGCAATAATAAACAATGACGGGTTCATTTATTGTTGATACAAATCTTTTCCTTCTTTTTTCAAATGATGCGTTTTTCTTTTTCATTCATCAATTTAATTCGTTTTGTCCCTTCTGTCATTGTATACAACAGCGTCGTTTGTTTTAAGAGTAGGAATTCCTAATAGTGTAAATTGGATAAAAGTATTACTGAATATGTTTTTTTTTTTTAAAAAAAAAGGAGCATCTCTTTATTGATTTATCAAATTTTATTCAGCACAAATTAAAGTATTTGATTTGTTATTTGTTCTTTGCCATGTGTTTCCTGTCATCATACTTTGAAGAGCCAGCGAAAAAGTAAACCGTACGTTGGCCAGAATTTACTAAATGTGACGCCCTTTTTTTCAATTGTATTTTACAGAAATTTGAAAATGCTATGCACTTTGAAATTTTTGTAAAATAAATAAGTGAAGCAATAATACCAGTACCCTTTAAAGAAATAAAGTGACAAATTGCTTGAAATTTTATGTGCATGTGAGAATTTTTCTACTAGCTACACAGGGAGAGGGACCTACATCAAATTATAAGGGTCGGCCGCCGTACCAAAGAAAATAGTTTAATTTGGTTGGTCGATGTTATTTTTGGTAATCGGGAGTATGAAAGACGTACGCATATGTACACAAAGAGAAAATTTGACGTGGTCGTGTGTG
>JAHZNB010005973.1:0-11752 GCA_027744295.1 Callyntrura guangdongensis
GTATTAAACGTCACAACAAGTACAAAACCATCAGCAAAAAAGCACCGGAGAAAAAAAACAGGCTCCTTAGAAGAAAAAGCAGCTTGATAAGCTGCCCTTCTCTCCTCCTTCTTTGCTTACATCATCATCCCATCAAAACACAAACAATGACGGGGATGATGATCCATTATCGGATTTATTTGATCGATCAACCTCACCATCATCATCATCCTCAAATCTCGTCCTCCCCATCACTTTATATCATTCCTTTTCTAAAATTGTATTTAAACATATACGAAGGCATAGACGACCCAAAGCTCTAAAAAAATTCCAGCAGGAAAAAATTATCTCCTCAGCAGCAGCAGCAGTGATGATGATTACGTGAAGGGATTATTACTTACGACTACCACGAAAGACGTGATTTAACACCACAAAAAAACAAAAAATCCAGTTTTATTTATTATTATTATGCACCCGATTATGAACTTCTTACTCTGGTTTGCTTCCTAAAGCGGGAGAATCAATTGGGAAAATCACTTTAATATTTTTTTTCGCTCTTTTGCGCTCTCTCTTTCTCTGGGTATTTAGGTATCCTGCCAGAGACTTTATATGATTTACAACAACCAGTGGCGGAGAAGAAGAAACAAGTTGAAGGAAAGATGGACTTGCTGCTGTCAAAGTGTTTGTTTTTCGTTAAGTAAATATTTATGTTTTTCAAGACGGATTACTTTACTCACTGTCTCGCTTAAGCTGATCTCATTGTGATTTTGGCCGGTAAACCTCTCTCAACCCTTTTCCCCCCGAAAGATTTAATAGATCGCTTTTTGGTGATGATTTATTTGAATCACTTTTTTTGTGCGCTAGGCAACCCCAGTAAAACGAGCTGCTTATTTTGCTGCTGGTTTTTAAACACGTTTTTGTGCTAATGCAATCCCATTTATGTTGCTGAATTGGAAGAAATAAATTATCTTTTCTCTGGTGAGCAACCATTACCCCTTTTTACCGTCCAAACAGGAACAAAACCGAGAGATTGGTCAAGGTAGATAATGTACCCCTGAAAAATGTTGTACACCCAAGGAAAAAAATGTTTTCACGGGAAAATGTAAAAAAAATCGGTATTATTATTAAGTATTTACCTCGACCTGATACCAACAATACCTATAACAGATTATGCAATAAATGTACCCATAATGAACCAGACATCTCACTTACTTCACCCTTCACTCGTCATCATTATTATCATCATCCTTATTACATGAGAGGGATATTATGCATTTGTAAAAAAAACGTTAATCAATCCCATTGATCTTCTTCATATTTTCTTGGCTTCTTTATAGACAGCAGCAGCAGCAGCACGAGAGGAGTCATTTAAACTTTTGTACATTTTTGTAAGGAAAAGTTGATCTAAAACGTTTCTCTTCGATCACTGATCACATCGTACAGACAGGCAGGCAGGAGGGAATAAATTTAACGCTTTTTTGTATGTTTTTCTTCTACATTACTTAATAGATTGGCTGACTGCTTATCTTTTTTGTCTCTATGTGTGTCTGGTTGTGTGAGTCTGTGAACATGAACATGAAATAGGTAGTAGGAGCTTCCAATTAATGTATTACCATCACATTATTAGCTCGTAACCCAAAAAGTGAGAGAGAATTTTTGTGTGAGTGAGTTTGAGTTTGTGTATGGCTGGCTGACTACTGTGTGTCGAGAGAGAGATGTGAGGAGAAGGAGGATGATGATGATGATGGTGATGCTGATCAAGAAGCAGAGAAGGTGAGAATGAAAAGGAAAGAAATAAAATAGCCGTGAAAAACGTAGAAAAATGCAGTTCACGTAACTTGATAGGGACTGTGTGTGTATCAGGCTGTCCGCATCAGTAGTAGGGAACGCACGGCTTAGCCGCTTGACTATTCCAATTCACACGGACATTACGCAAATTTGAAGGATAAAAAGATAAATGTTTGTAGAGTGGCTCCGTAAATGGGGTAATTGGAAGGAGGGTTTAAAATTAGAGATGACTACTTGTAAGAGCTTTTGGGGAACAAAGAGGTTTAAATTTTTTTAAAAAATAGACCGGTGGAGATTAAAAGTTTTACGGAGAGAGATATGTAGTACGTGTATTTGTAATCAATTTTTAGATGATGATGAAATTAGTATTAATTACTAGCGCTGTTGCGCAATATATTTGGCCATTAGAGTGATTACAGATTACATTTTTAAGCAGTTATTTGTTTTTTTTTGTAGGAAAATAAAATTCTTGTGATTTTTAGAGGGTTTAAAGCTGATGGATAGATAGAGTCAGAGTGAGAAGAGTTGGTAGCACGTTAGCTGCATGTGGTGTGGGGTATATCATTTCCTTACATGAACCACACGACTGATGTTTTCCTAGGAAAAAAGTCGAAAATTGTGGAATATCAACAAAAATAATCTGCTTTTACACAAGTTGTAATGCGCATATTATGATTATTATACATTAATATGATAACTGGCTACTTGTTAGTACCAAAATAAAATGCAAAATGGATTTTGTCTGGCAGGTTGTTGTAAATAAGAGGAGCGTGTGAACTGGTGCCAAAAAAGCTCCCTTGCACTCGTTGCTCGTTTCATCTTGATCGTTCTTTATATAATCATCTTTACAAGCACGTCCCGATCATCATCAAAAACGGCAATGTGATACGTAACAAGGTAAACATAAAGAGGAAAACTAAATGTGTTGTAGGCGGGATTTTGAAGAAAATATTCAAGAAAAAATCGCCATTTACACCCAAATCTAGTAGTAGAAACCTCTCAAATCAGTAAGGAAACAATCATATTTGGGGGGGGGGCTGTGGAGTTGAAAAGTCAGGTGAAGTTTTATGCATTAGGAAATTTGCAGCGAAAGTTAAACTAGAACGCCATTTAATAGAATAAAATGTATAAAAGAATTGCAATAGATGTAGATGTGGAATTTGATTGTTGTTGAAAAGGCTATCAAACTCATACACAATAGTAATTATAAATGGCAGTACAATTTATATTTTTCATGGCTACTATCGTTAAATTTTATTACCAGCTAAAGCACCTAAATAAAATGTTAATGTGTACAGAATACAATGAGAAAATGCTCGACCTTTCTTATTTTTATTGATATTTACGTGCAGTTACGGAGACGAAAGACGATTCTTGCATTTTATTATTAAACTACATCATTATTATTACTGCTACACACTTAAATTTTCTCCTTTTTATATCCCTGGAAAATCTGCAGCTTATCATGCTCACCACAAGTTGAATTAATTTTTTTATTTTTTACAGAAAATTTATTTCTTCAAGTTGTCTATTTACGAGCAATTATAACATAATCATTATTGCAATAATAATAGGCGAAACATTAGGACTTAACGCAACCATTTCTTATCATGCACAACTTTGTCTATACATATACTCATTAACAGTGCAGTGGTGTCCAGACAGACAGAAACATGAAGAGGAAGTTTGGTACACTACCTACTTACACCTAGTTTACACATACTACCACTTTTATAGAAATGTAATCCTTCCTTTTATGGGAAATGGGCGGATATAAAAAAAACAAGTTTTATTTGGAAGTCTGAAAGCATATTAAATTTATAAATGCAAAGAAATAGGGAATTTGTTAATATTATGGTGCTATTGTAGACTTGTAAAGATTTAAGCATTTTCAAAACTAATTTGCCTAATTTTGTAAATTTGCGAAATAATTTAGGTAGAAGGAACTTTAAATACATTGCGTTGTTGCAAAGGAATTCCAAGGGATTAACTTAAACGGAGAATAAATTTTTTATGGACGTTGTTTTGAAATGTGCAAAGGTTGGAAAACGAATAATATTTACATCCATACTGGGAGCGTTAAAAATATATTATTTTTACATATAAAAAATCAAGAAAGAAGTACATGCTACGACAGTACACTGATAGATTTAGATATTAACAAATTTAGAAACATAAAATATGTTATGGCATCTTGGTTTGCTTTTACGTCGTTCAGTTTTTCATTACAAAACATGTGTATCTAATTACTCTCAGATTTGAGCATTTGAATTCGTAGTAAGATAATGAAATGGGAAATGGAATAAGGATATTAGTAATTTTATCGGATAAATGAAAACAGATTAATGACTACCCTGTGTGGCTTTATTGTTTCAAAACCCGTTAATGAACTTGCAATTCGTAAAAATTTTGACATTTTAATTTAACGCTGTAATGGTTGTTATGACCAAACATACAATATTCTCACAATTTGGCATTCGGTATCCCGTTTGTTTTTTTCACGGTGCCAATTGCTACGGCTAGAACAATAGACCAATAAGAAATGTTGTAAGTTGAGTGAAGGCTCTAGATTCTTGACATTCCGTCATCTATGAATACACTCTAATTACGCTTCAGATGTGGGGCAAGTACAACCTATAGTAATATCAATCATTATTAGATTTATAAAAAATATAATGTCGTCGAAGCCATCAACCTCTTCATATTCTATACTCTGAATACCAGCAGAGTTCAAGCTTCCACTAATACTGCCATAATTTACAAGTCAACTCAAACAGTTCGCAAAACTTTATTAATTTCAAATTGTTTTGATTTCAACACCTTTACCACGTTACCCAATCCTGTAATAAATTACAATTATATTCTCCACCCGTTCGAAATATAACGTGTCTATATTGCAGAACTCAGAGAGCGATGAAAAGTGCAACACAGGAGCACTCATTATGCATGCCTCAACTTAATATCATCATCATATTTTACTTCGCTCAAATATAATCTTTCCTATACAAAAAATTAACTCCCGTTTGTAAAAAATATTAGACCTCTGCACATAAAAAAACACCGAACAGGACATGACAGGGCGGCACCGAATAAAATGTTCAAAATAATGGTTTTAAACCCGTGCATCATTTTTACTCGTTAGTTCTCTCTCTCTCTAATTTATACACTTTACTTTGCACCTCTTGCTAATAAAGCAACATAATCTTCTACCTTCTACTTTTTTTCTACTTAATAAATGCAAATTTTGCAATTACCCTTTGCCTTCGCTGCGCCTTTGAAAAAATTATTTACTGACAGTCTTACCAGGAAAGGGTTGACTCACGGCTTCATCATCCATCCGCCGTAGCAGCAGGAGCGGAGCAGTCGAGCAACCTGTTAAAACTTGCACTAATATATTACAAATGCAAAAAAAGTAAAACCCACCCACGCACCCATCCTAATCATCATCATCATCATCCAAGCAACAAAAAAAGCCATTCACACATAATGGCATTGTACATTTATCATTTTACAGACTTGTATGTTTACAGCTTTGTTTACATACCCATTTTTCTTACCAAACAAATTTCTACATTGCATCTTTCGTATTCTTCATCTAGCCATTTAATGTGCCTTCCTCTCTCATCCATATTTTATTCCCTGGTGCAAAAAATTTTGTACCTAAATGCACAACAACATAAAATTATTATATTGCACAATAAGTCGGGTGCACTCCATTTAATTGCAGCTTTTTTCCACACAAAAAACTTAAAACTCTCTCTCTGCTTGGCAGTCAGTAGTGCACTAACGAAACTGCACAACATTTTTCTCTCGTGCCGGTTTCATTTTTTCCCCTCATCCTCTACATACCCACATGCTCTCTCAAAACTACTCCTGTTCCCGTTTCTTATCGCCAGTTCCATCTCCTCTTCTCTCTGTCTCGCAACTTCTCAGCTGAAAAAAAACAAGACTGGCTATGCAAAAGGTGCAAGCTGCCTGCCATAAAAATTGGACTAAAACATACACCACCTTCATTGAATTTCTAAAGAGCTTCTATTTTGTACGTTTAAAAGAAAACTAGAAAAATGCAATTAAATATTTTCCCTATTTTTCAACACACATCCTAACGCCTGCGCTGCTTTACCAATTCCCTGGCAGAGTGACATATGGCGCCACTCTATGGATCTCTCAAATTTTGTGCAACTCTGGTTAATGTATTAAAACTTTTTGTATTAATTACGCTACTGTTCATTCTTCTCCATTTTTCTTGTATAAATCGAACAGCCTGTTATACACACACAGGAGCAGTAGCCTAGTTAGTATGTAAGTTGTGGAGGAGGATAATGATGATAAATGATAAATTTATGAGACTTTGTTCCTTTATTAACCCAACTAAATTAACTCTCTTGATAGAAATATCCCAATCCATTTCCCCTGCTCCCCTTCTCCTCCCACCACCACCACCACCACACTGCTCTTGATTACAAAAGAACGGTCCAATATTAATGACGACAACGATGACGTCTTATCTTGCCATCATCAACTCTCTCGTTTTTCTCCCGTATCAAGACCATTTATACTTAGAAACCTAAACATTTTATCTCTCTCTCTTTTTTATTACGTGTATTACCTTGTACATAAAAATCAGGTTTTTTCATATTTATTTCTTCTCTTGTTACTCCTTTTTACTCCTCCTGCAGCACCAGCAGTCGTACACAAGACAACAGCTGCAGTTGTGGTGATTCAAGTAATTTTTCGCATCTTAATCGCAATTAATAATTTTTCTCTTTTCTCTCCTCTCCGATTCTTCTGTGTGATTATGATGAGTGTGTTTAATAGAGGAAATGTGCAATTTCCGCTGAAATACATAATAAACTTTATACACAATTTTTTCCGAATCAACTCATCATCATCTGAGGGGCAGAAGCAGCAGCAGAAAAAATGATTCAATCGCCGCTCCATTCCCTCTCTACCTTTATTCCTGTTTACCACCACGCGCACGTTTAATTTTTTACTCACCAGACCGAAATATTAAACGATAAAGTTGATGTTTTCATGAGTTTTTCTGCTATCTGCTCTGCTCTTGCTCTTGTTGGTGATGATGACGATGATGATGTCGATGTGATATCATTTTCATTAGAAAAAAACCACCAGAGTTTTTTTCTCTCTCTCTCCGTTTTTATGGGGGTGTACAATGTTGTACTTTGTTTTATGTTGTGTGGTATGGTGTTTTAGACGATGAAATGAAACAATAAAATAACTAAGTGCTATAAAATGGGTAACAATCTCTCTTCTTTTTCCCCAATGTGAACGTTTTTTGTAATCAACTCAACTGCACTTGTATACCTTTCTGTTCGTGTGCACTTTACTCGCATTTACACTCACTCAATTTTGGAAACAAAATATATTTAAGTCTGCTTGTTATTATTGTTATATAATCGTGACCACGGTTTCAAATGAGTGACGCTGCTGATGACGACGATCATCATGTTGCAGTTGTTGTTGTTGTTGGTATTATTATTATTATTATTGCAGTTGTTGGGTTGTTTTTTTCTGCGCGTTGATTGTAAATGAGGATGATGATGATATGATGATGGGATTTGATAGGGCGGTAATATGACTTCTCCTTTTTACTTCTTTTGAAAGAGTGGTCAATGGTCAAGCACAAAAAGGGCACGTTTTGTCGGACTCTCTTGGCGAAATTAAACATTTCTCCTTTTTTAATAGTAGACACAGAGAAGAAATAAATATGGCTCTTGTGTGCTTGTGTTGTTGTTGTTGTTGTTGCTGTTGTTTGATAATTGTACTGACTAATTTTTCATTTCTTTTTTCCGGTTATCAAGCTTCCCTTTTTGCTTTTTTAATATCCCCTTTTTATAGTACACCTTGTCTGTGTAGTACATGCTTACTTAGGCGTGTAAAATGCAAACTTTTGCCGTGTGTGTGTGTGTGGAGGAAAAATAATAATGGTAATTATTCCCAGAAAATTTTACCTTCTCTACCCAGGATATTGCGGGGGTGGATCGGGATGAGTACAAGAGAGAGGAGAGAAAATACGGTAACTATACACCAAGAAAAATTATTGTAAATGATTAGTCGTCGTTGAGAGCGTTAACATAGAGGCTACCTACTTATTTGGAATCTGCAGAAGAAAAACGGATACAAAGCAAAAAAAAAATGTGGAAAAAGTACAAAATGATAATAATGCACTTTATATACACACACAAGTGTACATGCAAAACGTACACGCACTCACAAACGTTTTTGCTTTTTCAGAGGAAGAAGCACATACGAAGCTTGCGCAAAAATTGCTACGTTTTAAACGTGTCTACGCGTTTTCACGCCCAAAATCCGGTAAAAATTGTTATTATTTTTTTTATCGTTTATCGTTAGCCATATCTCAGGGAGGAATGGGCATTGCGAAGCAAGCAAGTATTCGGAAGAACAACAAGTGTGCAAGCTTTGCTGTCTTTCTCTTCCCTTCTCTCTATACTGCGGACTAGTTTATTATTTCTATAAACGATAATTGCCTTAATCATCGTCATCATCAGCATCAACTGTTGATGTTTTCTCATCCCAGAGTCCATTAATGTCTGCATGTGTACGTATTTTAATTTAAGGCTGGATTCGGATAAGTTATTTCTGTTGTACAAGACATCCTTTTTGTTATACAAGATTAAACTAGAATAATGGCGGGGAGTAATGCAAATCGAAAAATACTTTTGATTGCTCGTAAAGTAAAAAGAGTGCAAAAAAATAAAAGAAAAACTAACAGTTTACAAGAGGTTCCTGCATAATAACAATAATAATAGGTTGCTAATTATGCCATGCACGTAAACTCGTGAAAATTGGAATGTGCAAAGATGGGGAGAGAGGATGGATGGAAGAGTGGTACAAGTGGTAGTTGTAAGGATTGTTTAAAGACGAGTAATAATTTTCTGAGGAAAAAAATCACCTTGATTATTTATAAGTGCATTAGCGGGGGAGGCTTTATAGTTTTTTGAGGAACAATTAAAGGGAATGGAATGGAGAGGAATGCAGATCTATAAAATATTTCATTACTCGGTACCATAGCATCACTCACCCACCACTGCTACTGCTTCAGTAGGGTTTGTGGGATCTAGTGTGGTCAGGAAACTAAAACATGATCTGTCATTAGGAATACGAAAAAAAATATTGGAGTTATTATTAGTTTGTATGTTTATTACTAATATTCATAAAGTATTGTCGGGCGTCATTAATTTTTCATATTAAGAAAAAATAATAATAATAATAGTTGTGTACACAGAGGCAAAGGATGGAATCAAAATTGAAAACGGGAAATATTTCAGGATTTGAAAAACAGTCTTTTTAGCCATAATAAGTGCAGTCTAAATATCAAAAGTTGATTAATGTTTTACAGTACAGGTGTTTGCTGATTTGGACAATACATTTTTAAAATTAACTTTTTATTATGACGAACATCATGTTTACTTGCATTGCATACATGTACGTATTTAGTAGTTGCTTCTTTATAATTTATATATATCAAATTGTATAAAGCATATCAATTTCTACATATTAATAAAATCCCTAATAATTACACTTCATTGAAATAATAATCCAAAAAATTTAATATTGCTCCACATGACACCTGTCAGTCTCTCATACCATACATGCCATAATATTTATCAGACGTTCAGCACCACTGCACCACTGATTACTTTGTTGACAATCATTTTATCTTTTGTCTTCTTTCATTCAGTTCAATTCAACGAAACATAATTTAGTATGCAATATTGATAACGTATCCGATTCGACTGTTTTCCTTTTTTACCAACTAATAACTTTAACAGTACACTAACTGGTTGTTATTAGATTTTGAAAATCGTGCTAATTAATACATACATGTCTACATACATACATACATGCATGCATTTTCAAAAATATTAAAAAATTGAGGATGATGATAGCAAAATTTGAATGGTAGTAATTGATTGCGCTGTTGAAATCCTTTGCAATGTGCAAACTTGCATAAAATAAATTTTATACTTTTATACAACATGAAATGTTACGGATAATGTTAAGAATAACCGTATATCCTGTTATCTGTTCCGTTACTATTACGTTCCAGAACGGAGTTTTAGAAAACCCCAGCGTAAAAGTAAAACCACGTCATCCTCATTCAGTCATTTTGCTATAGACTGGTCACTCACGGTTGACTTTGTCAGTCCCATAATGCCTATATGACATAATTTGTTAATTGTACACAAACAACAAGTGCATCAGTTTATCACTTATCAGCCAAAATCATCAGTCATCACATGAAAAACAAGATAAGCTTTCAATTATTTACTGATTTTGTAGGTAAATGCTGAACAGTTTATTTTCGTATGTATGAACGTGCAACACATACATAGTTTGTAGTGCGAATTGAAAATTTCTGTTTTAAACGTCAAGTCAGCAACTTCCACACTTCGTAGCAACCTTGTTCTAACAAACACGTACGTTTAAATTTTCTAATTACAATCGCAATCTTTGTCATTTTAATTATAAACTTGGTGTCCCAAGTGATTAAATAAGAAGGTATATTTAGAACTGAAAATTTTGTTTTATACTAAAACATATACTAACTTTATATTCTGAGAGTGATATGAATTAAAAATATATCACGCAGACTTTCCAAAATAATTTATATAAATTTTCTTATTAAAGATTTGTGTAATTTAGAATGACAGCTACTATTTGGAATAATTAGTTTTTTAGTTACCTTTATTTGTTTAGTAAGAAACACTTTAATCTCAGGTGTCATACAATCCTCAAATTAAATATAAGCGCCTCACGACATAAAAAATAACAAGTTGACAATGTATAAATTTTGCCAACATTGTTTTGTGTAAATACTGCATACTTAAAAATTTCCTAGTGCACTGAATGTCGTGTCATCATTCAGTATAGCATAATTCCAGAATAATCACTATCTAGACAAGCACGATGTAAAGTATGACGATACATGCGTAAAATTACTCTACTATTTTCAACGATAATGTTGTATCAACTGACAAAGTTCAATGTAACTGCTACAAGCAGGTTTACCGACCTTACACTGTAAAATTCCACTTTCAACTGCATAATGGTATCTTATCTTAGTCATCAACCAGCTTGACATACTGCGAGTTACTGATACTCGAGGTCACACGGCCATATCATCAGAGTTCCTAAAAACCGTATTGTTAAAATTTGTTAAATAAACCCAGCAAAGTTAGTTCCAAATGTCAAATTCAGATTCATAATTGAAAGTTCATACGAAATTATTTACATAAAAATGACTCAACAATTTTTAATGTTTTTCATTCACACAATAATTCGTTGTTGTAGTTGTTGATAAACACGACTGTTTAAATAAAATTTAATACGCCGATGAAATGTATTTCATTGGAGTATTGAGATTAGCCTGTATGAGTATGTCTGTCATCACTCTACAAGCCAGACGCTTTAGCCGATTTGGCACACAGGTACCTTAGGCTAGTAGAGTAATGTAGTTTGATCAATTTTGGTTAACCCCCGGAGGGTCATTCGGGGGTCAAAAATTAAACCTTACCCAAATGGCTCAAATTTAGCATATAATGGCCTAAGGATGGTGGCATCTCTGGGGGCGCAGTTTCAGCAAAATTGGGGAGCCCCAGGGGGTCATGCCTGGAGTCAAAAATCAAACCTTATCCAAATTAGCTTAATTTTTGTATAGCGATTGCCAGGTCGACTGACAAGCCAAAATAACAATTTGTTATCAATTTAATCAGGTTGTATAAATACAAGGCTTTCATTGGCGTCTCTATAGCAGTGATTAAGCTTCTTTGTTATATTAGAGCTTCATTTAAATCCTTGGATAACTTATATGATTTCTTGCGAGAAAAACCCCGTAAAATGCATTTTTCATTAAAATAGTATCACCTTTACCTTCCGCAAACATAAACGAAACATTAAACAAGATTAATGTCAAAATAAAGGATTTCGAGAATCATGAAAA
>JAHZNB010005974.1:0-11548 GCA_027744295.1 Callyntrura guangdongensis
TTTATTACAGGGCGGATTAAAAATAAGGGTGATGAGCAATCTGTTACTTTGGTACATTGATAAGCATGAATTAATTCAACAATTAATTCCCTTTCCCCGCTCCAAAAACAGCCAAGTGGTGGGTTTTTTTTGTACGGGTTGTCCCGTGAAACAATAATGTAAATTTTAGACCGTTGTCGTGTCATCACAAATCCTTCAGGATGGTGATGATGATACTAATAAAACCGTGAAAAATGACACCAAGAGGAACGACATGAAATCATCGTTTTTCTCTACTTTTACGCCGTTACGGTTGTCTGTCAGTAATATTTTGAGAGTTCAGAGAGAGGTGGCTTGTTGTCTTTCAAAATGACTGACAGAGTCGACCATTGCAATCTCGACGTTCGTATGGGTTTCCCTTCCCTATAAATTTTTTGGTCAGCAAATAATAAATACCTCGGTGTAGCTTGTAGAGATATGCTACTCTGATAAGTGATGATGAGGTAACCACGACAACGACGATATTGCACACGTGCAGTGTCTCTCTAGTAAGAAGCAACATAGTTGCTGTGATGATAACGATGATGATGATGATAGTGAAGGTATGTAATTTTGGTGACCGTTCAAAAGGCAAGGCTGTCTGACGATTACTAATGATGATAAGACGTGTGGACGAGGGCTTTAGCTGTTGATGGTCTAGCGTGTTTGATGTTTCGCAGCTGAGCTGATTTTCTACTTTTCATCTCTGAGGGGTACACACAAAACGGACAGGGTTGTCTATGTGGTGAGCTGATAGTTTCTTAAGGGAAAAAACTTTTACCACATTAATTTGTAGTAATGTGTACCTACCTACGTACGCGTACACACACAGGCAATCAGTCATATTCAGTTCCGGTTTTCTTGCTCACCACCAAACATTCTCACAAGACACGCATAAAAATGTGTTTCATTCATCATCTCACAGCCTCATTGTCCACACGAAAAGGTAGAAAGAAACGCTGCACAACAGAAAGTCGTTTGAGAAAAGAGACTTTACTGGGTTTTTGTGGTGACTAGTGGTGAGCCAACAGTAGGGGCAGGAGTAGCTAAATAACCAAGCTATTAGAGTCTTCTATGAAGAGAGAGGAAAGGTAGCATGTCGTTGTGGATATTATACCCACATAATGTGACCAAGTATAAAATGGAACACTTGGTCACATTATTTTTTTCTATTGAATAAAATGCGTCGGCACAGTATAAGCAGTCATCATCGTTTGAGAAGAAGAAAAAAGGGCTACTTATTTTATTGGGCGTGCGTGTGTGCACGGTCAATGCGGGAATCAATATAATATTAAGCAGAGAAAAAAGTGTCAGCAAGTCACGGCACGAAAAAAGGAAGAAAATATACTGGGGGAAGTACAGCTGGTCACCCTTTTGGCCAAGTGGTCCTTCATTTCCTCTTGAATGATAAAAAATGGAATTATCGTATTAAAGTAGGTATAGACGTGTTATACATATTATATATTTGAGGCTGACGTGTGGAAAAAAATACAGGGTAAAGAAATTGAGTCAATAAAGCTGTTAAAGAAACACGTGGGGGCATGTATGTGGGGACATGCAAGAAAGGACACAGAAGAGAGAGAGAGAGAGAGAGAGGCAATACGAAAGAAAATGGTCTCCGGGGTCCCATTCAAGAAAAAATAGCTACGTATTTAGAAAACTATTTTGGAAAATTGCTGGGCTTTTCTCTCTCTCTCCCTTGTCATCTTTTAACATTTGAATGCATTTGTACCTCTCTCTGTGAATGAATGAGTCACCAAATAGCAAAAGTCAGTAAAAAAGGGTCTCTTTCTAGAGTACACATTTTGGTTTTTTATTGGATTTTTTTTATCCCAAAATGAGATTAGATTATTATTGGAGTAATGCGTTGGCAGCAGTGGTGGTGAGGGAGGCTTTCTGAAGAATGTCGTCGTCGTCGTCGTGCCACTCGATTTTTTTAAGACGACGAACATGCCAATAATAATATGAGGATGATAACTTGTCGATGAAAATTCTTTTAAAAAGAAAATGAATGGAAAATTTAAAGATTTGTTTGTCACGAGCATTGTACCAAAATATTCACCACAACGAAAAAAAATAATTCCAAGAAAATATTTTTTCGGGGGAGGGGGAGAAAAGATATATAATAAATTTCCCTTCAGCGTCTTTATTTTTCGGGGCAAATCTTCCCCAAAAGTTTAGGGTAGGTAGGTAGGTATAAAAATGCGTTAAAGAAAAATTTAGATTTTTTTAGACTGATCACATCATCACGATTTTTTATTGCGAAGTAATAATAATAATAATAATAATAATAATAAGCAACATCTCTCTCTGACACAGCATGAAGCGAGAAGAATTTATTGAGATCGTGTAACAGAATCCTGATTTCGTCTCTTATTAAGAGCTTTCTCACGAAAAAAGACGATGATACGAGATACACTTAAATACACTTTTGCAGCTGCACAGCAGAATCATCGTCATCAACATCATCATCCTCATTCCGTTCTTCTTGGTTGCCTTCTTGACGACGTCGATATTACAAGGGACAAATTATTTAAGAGTAAATGGAATTTAGTGAGAGATGCGTTTTTAGAGAATAAAGGAACCACAGGAAAATATAAGAATAAGATATCTCTCTCAGGTATTTTTTATAGAATAGAAAAGGGTATTATTATTTAGAGATGTGAGTAGAGAGTGTGTGTGCAACCACCGTGTTATTCGGTGTAATATTCGATTGATTATCAGAAAAAAATAGAATTCTTCCGCTTCGTCGACGTCGTCCTCGGCGAAAATGTTTGAACAAATGTTTTTCTGGTGCAGCCTTCGCGGGAAACAAAAATTTCAAAGTCAAAAAGAAGAGGAAGAGAGAGAGAGAAGAGATTAAATTCGGGAGAATCGTGTAGAAGAAACGAAATTGACGAGAGAATTTTAAAGACAATTTAATTTCGACGCGGGGGATTTGAATTTAGAGACTTTTTAAAAGGATATGGTCGAGTGGACGCGAAATTTGCAAAATATTGCTTTTCTGAAAAAAAGAAGAAAAAAAGAGTGAGAGAAGCAAACAATTAGTTTCTTTTAGAATGATAAATACTAAAAGGCAGAGTTGCGTAATTGTAGCAATGAAAACAGAGCTGGGCAATCGAGCAAAACTATAGTGGTAATTTTTGAAAACGGGTTTAACGTAAAACACGAATATCTGAAATATGGATGTTAATAATTTTGCTAACATTATCGAACCGAAAAACATCTTTTTGGGAAAAATTGTATTTTTTGTTTAAAAAATAGAAGTATATACACTATCATTATTTTTTAGTTTTATTGCAACCATCTTTCTTATTTTTGACCGTCCGTCTACCCTGTCATGAATTGCTTGCAGGCATAATAATTTCGGCGTTGTCATACGAAGGCAACCAATATCGTCAGATTAGCCAGATTATTTTATTCCCTACAATACTGTACCATCATCATCATCGTTATCCTCAAACACTGTAACTGTTACTACTAACTACCACGTACTTCCCAACCAACCAATATCCCTACAACAACAACAGCCCCATTTTAAAAGGCAGATTGCCTTGCATTCTTTTCAAAAACTGCTCAAATCTCTGTCTCTCCTCAAAACAAAATACCTCTTTTTTCTTCGGCCGTTTTGTTGCCATTCAAAACGTGTAGTGTGGAAAGAACATTATTACAAAATGTTGTGTGTAGAACGTCGCTGAAAGAAAAACGTGTAGACATAATCACCGTCATAATCATCATCATCTTCTCTCCTTCTTCAATTTTTTTTACCTTATGATTCATGATGATGACGGCCTTACATATTATTATTCTTGTATTACCTTCATACACACTATTCGCTTCACTCTCGAATCCACCGCCACCGCCGCTGCTACCCCTCTCGCTGTATAATCCCATACACACAATCATCATCATCGTTCTTGTCGCTCATAAAAAAGAGATTCTTTTTTAAAGAGACGCTCATTTCGTTTCTTCATCCAATCGCTCGAACGTGACTTTGTCAGGAATCCCATTTTACATTGTTGTTCTCTGCTGCTGTTGACTGATGCAGCAGCAGCGTTTTGTTACTGTGGCGTTCGTTGTGAAACATTATTTTGCAATTTTTATCATCATCCTCATTCCTTATCTCTGCTGCTATTACTATTTTACAACAACGCGCGCGTTTACCATTACCGCACCAGTCTCTATGCGTTCCTTTAGGCCACAAAGACATTTGGTTCCCTAGATGTACTGTGTGCACAATGGAATTTTTTGGTGCAGCCGCACAGTAAATCCATACCAGCCCCACGTTTTTTTATCGTCGCTGGTAAAAGACAGGCAGGTTATAATAACGATGATAGAGAGAACGTTGCAGTTGAATAGCTCTATAATGTTTGAGGGATTTTTATGGGGATACTGAGATCAGCAGCAGCGTCGCAGCTTTAAAAATGCTGACGATATACTGATATTATTACGAACAACAACAAGAAAACCATAATATCGACATTATGGGTGTAATATTCCTGTTGCTGGTGCGTCGTAAGGATTTACAGAGATTTCTTGACAAAGTCATGATTTGTTTGGGAAGATGGTTGGTAGTGTTTAAATAGTAAAGCCAATATTAGAGCTTTAAAAAGAATAACACATCCAATGAGAGATATCTTGTAGGTAAAACAAAATGCATCTCTCTGTGTCAGCAACGGGTTCAATACTAGTAGTCCAATTCCAATAATATATCAATACAACTCTGCACATTATTGCTGCACTACTACAACTCTGGTGACTCGTGGTGGTGACTGGGAAACTGCAAAAGAAAAAATAGCACGCGCAGCTGCATAAACCACTTAAAATGTAGAAAAGGATAATAATAATAATACATGGCAAAGTAGCAAGAAATTTAGAACGCGTTGACTCCTGACAGTGATGATAACGACACAACCACAGCACAGATTTGAACGCTCGGCAGGCAGGCACTGACAAGTCAAGTAGCCCTTTGGCTTCCCCAACAGTCTTGCTGACTGACTGTTTTACTTGTCTAAAGACTTTCACTAAAAATGCGTGTGCGCGTCACATCGTAACGTAAACTTCGAGTTGCAAGAACAACAACAACAGTTTTTGTATTAGAGGGAAGGCTGCCACAAACTATTTGATTTTTAGAGATGATTTTGCACACCTGGTCGATAATCACCACCAACACAACGAGGGCTGCTGTCTCAGCAACAAGTTATATATTACTGACACTCGTCGTCGTATTCGTCTCTTAAGAAATAAAAATGGCAATAACAAACAGTGTAGGTAATAATAGTAATAATCTGACATTAAAGTGTACCATAATAAAAAACACTATGAAATGTATGCAGTTTTTATTGTGCCTTGCAATTGTGCTGCTATAAAGGCTTCTGGGTTGTTTGTCGAAACGAAACATCATTTTGGCACATCAACACAGTTCGTTAGTCTCGTGAAATAATAGACCAAGTCGAAACGACCTTTAAACAAAAATACGAGCTACGATAGTCGTAAGTTTTAAAAATCTCTTCAAATGTCTCACAGCAAGGTATGAAATTATGGTGTGTAGGTTTTGACAATTGGTGGTTTTAAAGCGAATATTATGCACGTGTGAAGCACTATGATGATTTAGACATTTTATGGACATTCCCAATATAATAAAAATAACTTTGATAGTTACTCAAGATTATATTTGTATTGATGATGTTTTCTTTAAATGACGAGATGTACGGTTGGATGGTTGTTGTGTATATATTTTACAAATGCAAATATCGTACTTATTCATCCTGGTTGGCCTGGTTACACAGAGAATCAAAGCATTTTGTCGAATGCAGTAGTTTCATAAACGAAGTTTTTTGAAAAATAATGTACAATGCATATTTACAGAAAATAAATACAGTCGTCACAATATTAATCATAGTGGGATTTTTTCTCTTTTACTTTATCACTTTATTGCTGATTTGATTTACACGAATTATCGTAGTTTTTGTAGCACAACTATGTAAAAAACTTGATTTGTCTTGTAAGATCTTGACACACAAACGAAAAATTAAATGAAAATTTACTGACAAATGTGGCAGATAATGTACCTAAACATTCACGTTACCCAACCCTGGTATTATATTACTATTACCCAATCCGGGAGATTGTTCAATCAGGCAGGGTAGAGTCAATAAACAAAAAAGTTCTTTAGTTTTTTTTCGGTCGAACTTTTTGACCCTGGCATGTTTTTTATATTCAGCATTTGTCAATTCACCACAACACGATAACAATCGATTGCCAAATGCACTTAATGCCTATTTTTAAATCTACGACAACATAATTTATCATAAATTATGTTTACGACTTTTAAAAGTAGATTGATTTTCCTGATTGAAGCGTTTTTTGCTTGAAAACCGAGCAATAAATGCAAATGAGAAAAGTTTGAAAAAAGTGTCACATGACCCGGAATCGAGTTTTCTATCAGCCACACATTTTTGCTTTGAGTGGTGCACTGTACTAAACTCACATTGATTTCTGTACTTTTTACACACCAGTTTACCAAAATGAACTTTACTTTTTGTCATCGCGGGGGTTTTTTGTTATGCCACTTACTTCTCGTAGGAATAGGAATTGATTGAGCTCAAAAGATTGAAATTCGAGATAAACCGTTTTTATAATCTTCCTTGTTTATTTTTGGGAGTTTGGAAGTCGAATGCTGAAAGAACAACAGAGGCAGATAAAAAAATACGAATTGCTCAGTAGTGGCCTGATGAAAAAAATAGAAAAATAAACAAGCTAAAACGAAAATACAATACGCACATAGTGCCGTAGTAACCGATTTAAATTTAAAGATAACCTCTACTCTATTCACTGTTTCAGTGACGAAAAACTCGCAGAAAGAAACTGTCAAACGACTGATTTAGCATAGAATTTCACATGACATGCAACTGTAAATGACGCTGATATATTATACAAAATTGCACCATGGCAAAAAAAGGCTGAAAAGCTGTACAATAACGTATCTGGCAATGGCAATAATGGCTATACATATTCATATAGTGCAAAAAGTGAAGAAATTTTTAATCAAAAGTTGAATACTGTACTAGTACTGTCGCGACAAGAAATTGGTGTTGACGTGTCGATGCCGATAATATAATTTATTTAGATAATTAAGCAAGCACGTCAAGCATTTATGTCTTATGTCACTGCGACACAAAGAATCGCAAAACTTCTGGACATTGAATCAATTTGCTTTGAACCACTAATTTAAATTTAACATATCTCATTTCGGTTTTAAATTAACTAAATTATAATTTTTGGCAAGTAATAAATTTTTATTAATGTTTTCTTAATATTTTTTTTCTTTTATGCACTTCTGCTGCTCTTCCTTATGTGGACTGACATCTATTTCTCTCTCTCTCTCTCTGTCTCTCATCTCTATTACTCTGCTGTGATGTCGAAATTTCTACAATTTACCAAATTGTTCATCAACTGTCAACAGCAATCAACCAACGATGACGAGCAACCCAGTCATTTTCAACATCGGCGATAAATAACTTGAACTTCGATTTCACCATTCCTGTTTAAACACAAGTTTTAAAAACTGTTTTATAGTCAAGTTTTAGGTGTTTAAGTTGATATGCTACAATTACAATAATCCGTGGTGTTTCAGTTTTGCTGATTTAATTATCTTGGATATTATTGTTTTATTCGTGATCCATAATCGAGTCAGTTGGTTTAGAATTTTGTGACATAATTTAATGTTATTCAGAATCAAAATGGTTAGATTTTTAGAGAGGTTTACAAGTTGACAGTTATGATGATTTCAGCTTAAACTAATGGTGATTCGAGTGAATAATTTCTAAACAAGTTTTAATTTGAATTTTGAATGTCAATGGAACTCAAAAGTAGCAACAAGATAACAACTTTATCATTACGTAACGGGATTAACGACCACGGGACTGGGAATGTTGAATGCTGATTTTTCGTCTTCAATTGTTACCACGCGACAGTTAATAGTTTTAGCAGTCAAGTTGGAGTTTCTTCTCATCTTAACAAAACTATACTACTTTCCCCTTTCTGCTGCGCTTCAAAAATGTAACTTTCGTAAAGGTATTTAGATTTTTTTAACTTCAAACATTCTTTTATTTTTTGTTCATATTTCTCTTACACACAAGCAAAATATTCACAATAATTATCCTTATGTGTTATTTAATCGTTCCTTCAAAATGGCTTTAAAATGTGTCTACCCCACACACAAAGTTTCTTCATGTTATTTCTTGTCACTTGTAGATTAAAGATCTTTTCGTCGACGCAGAGATAAAAAAATATATTCCGTTGTCAGTAAATATTCGGGGGTATTATGTTACGTTCTACTCATTCAAAAGTCGAAACACCCCATTATTATCATTTATTTCTTTTTTCTCGATGATGACGATAAGCCTACACTAATCTATCTAGTAATTTTCAGAAGGATTATTTAAATGACTTAATGACTTGCGTTATAATCGTTTTTATTCGTTCCGAGTTTCGTAATGTCTTTTTAGAGTTTTCAAGTTTTACGCTGCCAGTTGAAAACTAAATTGTGCACCTCTAATCCTTTGATGAATTCGAATTCACAATTCCCATATTATTGAGAGAAATCTCTAAACAAAAAATTGTAGCATGTAACCAGTTAAGTCAGTGGTGGTAGGGATGGAGGGAGAGGAGTTGTAATATTCTGGAGGGGATGATCTGATAAGAATAAACTACTGTGAGTATGGTGATGTCTATTTAAAAAAGGAACACCTAGATATTTTTTCTGTTGTTGTACAGCAGTTGTGTACACACGGCTTCTTTCATTGTCATTTACTCATTTTTTCGCTTTTGTCATTCTTCTTCCTTTGTTGTTAAAATTTTTTTTTTAAATAACCCCACCGTTCCCCACCAGCTCAAACGATCGTTGTCCCGGTCGTGCCTGAATATAAACCTACAAAACAGCCCGTTCAAGTGACTTGTCTGTTTAGTTAAATTTTTGGGGTACATTAGTAGTAAATACTGTTACATACATACACATACCTACACAAAGGAGCAAAATAAAAGATAAATATTTTTAATGACATTTTTTCCTCTTTTTGTTACTCTTGTAGATTCTGGCTGCTCAATTGATGGATAAGTCGCCTTTTCCTGATGATGTTGACACAAGACCTGTCTCTTGTTGATGAAGAGGATCCAACCGAGAAAATGTATCGCTGTTGTGAATGTGTATGTGTAAAAAAGCAGAGAGGAGGAACATTTTTTAAAGCTTTTTTCTCCCCTGTAAAAATAAGCCAGAAGAAAGAAAAAGAAAAGTACTAATGAAGAAAAAAGAAATTAGTGACTTGAGCAAGTTGACGACGACTAAAAATAAACACAAACAATCTCTCTGTATCTGTACGTGTACCAAAATGCACCACCATCAACTTGTATTTCAACTTTTGAAAATCGCATTTATATGAACTACTTACTCTACGGACTACTCTGATGATGATGCTGGGGTGATAAGGAAGGACGCAAAGTTGGAAATTTCAGAAGTACAATGGGATCATCTTTTTTTCCTCTACCAGAACGAGAACAAACTGCAAAAAAAAGAAAGAAAATGTTTTCCTGTCACAGTCATTCAGCCAACATCACTACTATTATCATCATCACGATACGGTGACGACGGTAAGCTAACGGACGACGCCTAGTTGTTACGGAGGAAAAATAACTTGGAGGTATGTTCCTGTGGTAGTCACACCGATATGGAGGAATACACCAGGAACGACACGACATCAGGAGTTGAATAATTAAGGGAGTTTTTTTTTCTTCTGTTACATACACACGTTGGTAATATGGCGTATCGTTGTTCGTATCGTTATAATAACATTTCTCCGTTGGTATTGCGTTTAACGTTAAAGCGTAGGCCTGTTGGAGTAGAAGCGTGACGTGACTTTTGGAGCTTTTCGTGTTGTGTTGTTTTGTATATGTGCTGATATGGAGTATGGGGTGGAGTGGAGTAGTGGAGAGAAAAATGGATCGATATTTGGAGTACAACATTGTAATGAAAATAATGGCTTGCTGGTGAAAAAGGTTACCTAACCTTACAATCTTTTTCACTCGCTCGAGAAAATGCACCTCCACAAAACAATAGTATTTCATGTATTTCTAATGCGTATGTATAAGAATATGAAGTGAAACTATTTTCTAAACAGCATTTTCCATTTCCATTACGCTCGTTACTTTTGCAACTTGCAACTCTCATTGTTTCATTAGAGCTGCCATGTCACTAGGTAGGTAGATAGGTAACCAAGGTAAAAGAAAACCATTTTCAAGCCAAAAACAACAGAGAAACCAGTTGGATTATTATTCCTGTTGAAGTAGTACAAACAAGAGAGTAGGTTGCTTCAATGCGGCTTCTCTCTTGTTCTGTTTGTTTTTTTGACAGGGAAAATTAAACTGGAATCCCCAGCCAATTATCCGAGTTTCAACTCTGTGTAATGAGTCAATCAAAGTGATTTACCGTTTTCTCCCTCTCTCCTTTTTCTGTGTTTTGCGTCTCTCTCTCTCTATCTATATCTCTCTGCCGATACCGAGTTTTTGTTCTCTCGACTCGGTAGTTCAAATACAAGTGGCGAAAAAAGATGATCATTGTTTCCTTGTTTTCTTAAATTATAATAATGATAAAAGATAACTTTTTTTCTGGTACTCTGCTAATCTTGACGGTGGGTGGTCCTCATCACCGAGATTTTGAACTTTTTTTACCATGCATGTTATGCATACGTAAGGAATATTTGTTAGACGTTTTTTTGAAAAGATAAAAATGTGCAATAATTTGTTCATTACAACCAACTTACAAATGTTTTTTGTCACTAACCGCCTCTTTCCCGATGGTGGTGGTAAAAAGTCAAGGAGGGTGGCCTGTCGAGCATAGTTTGCCACCACGGGTGACGGAGAAAAAATTTTGATTAGGAAACAGTAGTTGAACAAGAGAGAAATCCCTTTATGTACCAACAGAAAAAAATGCAAGGATATTTGTCTTTGATTAAAGTTTAGATTATGTTGTTCTATCCCTGAACTCTGCGTAATCATCAAAAGTCTGCAAGTTAGCTTGTTGTAGATTCTAAGAGTTAATTTTTAATGATAAGGTTGACGATATACAGAGTTAACCGCGTCGTCGTCAATTCGTCAAGTTGCTAATGATGCCTCTAAAAATATAAATATACATTACATCACTATGTCCATCCTTCTGCGACAAGGATTTCCATGATTTTTTCTTATGTCTGTGATTTATTCTTTAAAAAATGTCGACAAAAGCAAACCGTGTAAATTTACGTGTATAAACAAAAACTCGGCGGGTGGGTGTAAATTTAAAAGGAAATATGTCCTACCTTAGCCGTTGCTATGGTACAGCGACCTAGCTAATCCTACAAATTTTTAAATTGTTCCTAATTTTTAAGTAGCAAAACTCCAAAGGCTTTTTTCAAAAAAGTTCATTTTTTATTTCTGTAAGGTGCACGCCTATTTTGTGTCATAGTAGTTTATTAAATACCGATTTAATTAAAATATA
>JAHZNB010005975.1:0-11453 GCA_027744295.1 Callyntrura guangdongensis
GATTACGGGTTCTTGAGTCAACGTTCTGCAATAATTAAAACAATTACAGCTGCAATTAAAATGGCTGTTTAATGAGTTTTTGTACGTAGTAAAATAGAATCAGAGTTTTCGTTGAGACTGTGAGAGAGCATATGGTTTAGTTGTGCCAAATTCCAAGAGAACAACTCGACACTTATCAAGATAAAAACGATATGTTTCCCCACTTAAAAGCCAAAGATAGTTTCCTGGTTCGAAACAACCCCCGATTAGCCCGACTCCTTGCGGAAGATACGACAGACCAAGATGGATTCCAAGGTGGAAATGAAGACGTAACTGTAGCCCAACAAGGTGGGGCAACTCCACAACGTCAACAAGACTCCAATATGGCAAGCAATGATCCAGACAGGTCAACAGAAAGAAATGCAGTTCACGACCAGGTCGGATCATCGAATACACGGACAGGGTTTTCTATTACCGGATTTGGTACCGTAGCAGAGGATATCACCTCCAGGGACCAACAACCAAGGGGCAACCGATATCATCCTTATCGCCCCCAACCAGTTCGTTTATTCCGGCAACCGGTAATGTCACCAGTTCAGGGGGTAATTAATAATAGACTAATCCCCTCAGGTTACCCTCCATATTGTGGACATGCACGATTCCCCACATTTCCAATAAGACAAACTGCACTCGCGCATAGGGGTGTTTTTCCGGGTCACCCGCCGTGCGGTCCAAAATTGAACCCTCGAACAATCGGCAACCTGCCAGGTATTGGTCTTGGACGCGCATAGGGGCGTTTTTCCGGGTCACCCGCCGTGCGGTCCAAAATTGAACCCTCGAACAATCGGCAACTTGCCAGGTATTAGTCTTGGTCCTGTTGCGGAGGGTTTTCCTCATCGTTGTCTATATCACGGTTTGCTTAATCGAGAAGGATTTCTGGGATATGGTTATCGTCCCCCATGTATGTGTTGCCAACAATTTGCTCACCGACGAAACATAGGGTCTATCGAAGGTGGCACTAATCCCGAGAATAGGAATGTACAAGGTAATGTGTCCATTATTGAGAGATTTTGTCTCTAATGTTGTGTTAAATACCATTTTTGAGCAGAGTAGGAGATAATGCTGAATTGTGTTGTCTGTCAACCCAGCCGTTCGTCAAGCGGAAGAGCGCCACCGAAGAAATCGCGACCGCAGAAATGCTGTTTTTAATGAAACGATGGCCAATTGTGCTCTGGTTCCAGAATTAGCGGAAGAATTACACCTTTTGTGGCAATATGTTAGGCTTTTGGAAGGGGATATGGTAAAAAGTCAAATATTTATGTCAACAATGGCCAGATTTAATAATACTTAATTTTGGAATCACATAAATTTTTATTAATGTGCGTTTCAAAACTTTCAAATGAGTAAGCTGAGATATTTTATTTTTTATTTCGTTAGTGGTCTGGATATACATTTTTTTACTCTAGACACACATGAATATATATTATGGGGTAAATCAAGAATTTTGGGAGATACCATGCATTGAAGGCACTGGTACCAGTAATTAATAACTACTGAAAAAGAATTCAGTAGTTAATGAAATTGTCTTGATGTCTGTCTGTCTGTGTGTCTGTCTGTCTTTTAGCACGATAACTTTTTAACGCAAATGAATTTTAAAATTCTGTTTTCGGCAATCGATAGATATGCTCAATATCTTTTATGAGTTCGAAGATAGGGGTTTGGGGTAGACTCCCTGGGGGTCAGCGGGGGGTCACAATTTTTTTTAAATACAACCATACCTGAAACTTGGTGAACAGATACATAATGGATAGTAATGATGTTTTGCAAAGTTTGACTCAAAATACTTGACCTCTATGATCCCCAGGGGGCGTCAAAGTTGGGCGGAGTCTACTTTTTCAGTAGTTGCTCATTAGCTTTACAAGCTTCTCGTTAATTAATTTCCTCTTATCATCCTCTCTGCACTTTTCAGGATGAGTTGAGAGAAGGGATTCGCTTGATCGATGAAATGTGCGCCAAGCGTTTTCCTAATTGCTTGATCAGTACGGCAAAATTTCATCCAAATTATACTCATCTGTGGTACCCGATTCCAGAGGAAGTGTTCAATAGAAAGTTGGAATTGTTTTACGAAGAAATGAAATCTCAGCTCAGACGACGCCGAGAACAAACTCTGGACAACATAGTTGCTAATGCGGTAGAAACGATCAATACAGCCAGTAATTCCGTAGTTGTTGCAAATCAAAACGGTCATTTACCCCCTAACCCGCCAGATCGGAGAGCACGTGCTGAAGTTCCTAATGAAATGGCACTGGCTAGTGACCACACGATGGAAAACGTCCTAGCGAGACCAGCACAGGACGATGGCATTTCTAACCTTCCCTTCCTTGACCTAGCTCACGAGGGACAAGAGTTATTAGCGGCACTGGGTCTTAGTCCCGTACAGTCTCCACAAAGGCAAGGATGGAATCGTTCTCTTAGACCTCCAATTTATTCTTCAATTACTCCATCATCTGTGAATCCAATTTATCGTGGTCAAGGCTTGGGAACGCAGCTGTTAACACAACATTTTATTGACTTTTTACGTTCAGCTAATAACCTTCTGCAGGGACATGGGCTGGGGAACATTGGCATGTCCAATTTGCCATCGTCACGACCACCTTTGGTGCCACCTTGTCTGGCTGCCATGGGGCGGCCACATTATGATCTAAGGAATAACGCTGCATTGCACACAGGGCACAACTCTCCAATTCAGGTGTCTTGCATGAGAGGACATGGCCAGCGACCAGATTTCCCGCAAAATCAAATTCCGAAAGGAAATACTTCACCAAACAGACTGGCGCCATTCAGAATATCATCACGAAATCAGGCTAGGACATCTCGAGAAAGTCCTCCGCTACAGCCGCAGCAACAGGAGGATGAACCTCTATCTGTACTGACGCCTTTGGACCAATTACAGCAACGTCCCATTCTTGGAAGTGAACGAACAGTGGAAGCGAATCCGACGTCGCCCTTAATTGTTCCCAAGCTCCGTCTTCCTGCATTGGATGTGACCCGGGAGTGGATAAATTCTTTGCCAGTAACCACTGCAGGCTCTGAAGAAATTGACGAAGGAGAATCTACTGAGAACTTGGAGTCAGAAGAGGAGGATAACGTTGAGAAAAAGGTACTTTCCAACCAGCAGATAGAACCTTCAGCACCCAATGCTACTGGGGCTGCTAATCCGGGTCCTTCACGACAAAGTTCCAAGATTATGGAAATAATAGGTAATTAGTAATTAGACCTTTCTTGTTCCCTAAAATATTATTCTTTAATTTAGAAAACTAAAAAAACTTGAGTGTCACAGTATTAAGTATTTATTGAAATTAAAAAATGGTTTCTAGTCCTGCCCGATATGAATAACAACACCTCTCAAAAGATTGAGCCTGATTTAGAGAAATTAGGACAGAGTGAAGAACAGAGGAGCACGGATGACGACGAGAATAAATAAGCTGGAAAAATGCAACTGGATCTGGGGGTGGCATTAAATTGTTTCTAATTACGAGTACTATAATTTTGCAACAAAACATTAAAATTAACTGATTTTATGATAATAATTCCATTTTATGTTCGCTTCAAAACACATAACTCTCTTGGCTCCTATAATCAACGACATTCAATTTTAGTTATAGCATACGAGGGGTGTTTCGTATGTTGTGACTCACTTTTGATGACGTGTATCTCGTCTTGATTTTGTTTGTGAAAACTTTGAAGCACATCTACGGATAGAGGCGATTCAGGGCTTTTTAAAAAATTTCAAGACATTCGCATACTGTGCTATTGCTTCGTAGAACAAGTATAGAAAAAATAAATCGAATAACTTTTGTCCTGACCCCAAAAACATACATCATAGCATGTCAATTGCAAATGTTCACGCAGAGGTATTCCAGAAATCGGTTTTTATTCCAAAGATGTTTCGCCGCTAACAAATCAAGGAGTCCACTAAAATAAAGTCCAGAATCTCCTCTATTAGTGGACATCAGAACTAACACCGGCACGAAAATTTATGACGAGATAAGCGTTATCAAAAGTGACAGCGCTCAAAAATGACATTTTCAAATAAACAAAATTTGATGCCTTTGATTTAGAAGGCCAGCACTTTGCCCCAGAAGCATTTCAGTCCTAAAACGGTATGCATATCGTTAAAAAACCTGAAGCCCACTCTATTGAAATATATGCATCATAGCTGCTGAATTAAATGGCATGAAGAGATACACGTTATCAAAAGTGAGTCACAACATACGAAACACCCCTTGTATGCAATACTAGTAACTGAGTAAGTCTGTCAATAAACACTTAATTTTGTTTTAATCAATTTATTAACATAAAATCAACACAAGTAGTCAAAATCAATAAATTAGATAAAAACTACAAGTTTGTGTTGTGTAGTGCATCGGTGTATCCTATGGACTATTTTTATTTTTTATACTTAAATAACAAAATACATACGGTTCCCACTTCCCACATGGTTGTTACATATTTTTTGTGGTTTTTATTATACTTTTGTCGTTGCTACCGTTGTTTTTGTTTATTTTTCCCACTCGCCCTTTACAAATGTTAGGATATTAATTTGCGGTTTCATATACTGAATTTGAAACCTTTCTATTTGTAATATCCTCCTCGACTTAAATGATCCAACATGACCGACTTTTTTGACCAGCAAAAGCTTACAATAACACATGCCCAAAAAGTGAACACAACTGTAAACAAAATCCTGTGTTCACAAGAGCAGAGTACACACGCCACCCCATTACTATCGTGACTGTATTGTCCACCGTCTGCTTTATAACTAGCGTAGTCCACATCCTCATCTTTGGAATTTTCAAAAATGAACAGCGCCTTGTTTTCCCCCTCATTCCCCTCACCCGCCACTCTCCTTTTCCAAACTACCTCGCTCTCAACTTGTAAATAGGTCGATTCTCCTTTGTAAGTTGTATCGCTCACAGAAATTATACCTCCCTCAAAACATTTTGTTCTAATTTGAAAGAATCTACTTCCTTCCATACTTTTCTGAACGGGTTTGAAAAGAAAATCAATTTTCGAGTGATTTCCCGGGTAAGTCGATACAAGAACCATAGGAACCGCCCCACTATGATCATCCTCCTCCTCCAAATTACTCCACGTGGCATAAAGGGAAGAATATCCACAGTTAATCAAGTGATACCAGCCTGCATATCTGCTTTTCAGAAACGCCCACTGACTGTCCTTGTACCAGTGTGCACCCTCCGTATAATCCTCCATGTTATTGTGACTGTCAGCAAACACGTACTTGTGACCACTGGTATGAGTTCTTCCTGACCATGTGATGTAGCCAAATGATAACGCTGCCTTGACATTTTTAATGCTTTTCATACGAACTATATAGAACGTGCCAGTAAGCAGGTCAGTGTTCGGAATAGGCTCCCGGTATAGGGCAGGGCGAATAATGTCGCAACCTCTGCCAGCTGTTTGAATACTGGGGATTCATATTCAAGAAAAACTCGTACAATAAAAATATTGTGATTTGGAAACATTAGGTATTATTTGGAAGCTATAAGTTTACGGAAAAACTTACGATCTTTTACTCTTGTATGTTTGCTCCTCTTCTAGTGTTGCTGGGTTTACAAGGGAAAAAAATAAAATAAAAATTTATCCCTGCTTTCTCAAAAAACTTCATACTTTCTCCAGTTGCCCCACAAATGTAGCAAAGAAAATGAAATTTTTATGTTTGTAAATATTATTGTGTTTGTAGACACGGATGAAATGTAGAAGTTGGCAATATTAAACTACTAGAAATGCATTATTATGGAAATTAGCCAATATAAAACGGATGAATTATGATCATATGAAATCAATTATCAGTATCCGATCAAATCAGATGTGTTCACATAGTAAATAAAATTTTGCAAATAAATTTTTCAAGGTCAAAAAATACTTTGTGCAATGTTGCAGTATGCAAAGCAGAACGAAAATAAAAAATAATATAAATTGATGGTTTCGTGATTTTGAACGTTTCATGTAGCATGAATGCATGTCAATATAATTTAGTAAACGTGACCGGAAGAATGGTATTAAGCAGTCATGATTCCTTTCTTATGTCACCCGTTTAAATGTTTAGTTAGGGCAGTTAGTAGATATGTATCAAAATCAAATTGTCATATAGATGACGAGGAAAATAAATGTAACAAAAAATTTATCTGTGATGAAAATGAGCAACTGATGTTGTAACCTTGACAACCATGTGTACATTTCTTATCTATTTAATACCACAATCTGAAAAATGACGTTGAAGAGTTTTGGAAAGAAAGCTAGTTTATAATTTAAAGAATTTAGTCGACAGATCGTACATTAGTTCACCAGAGGTTTTAATTACACATCTTAAATCTTACAGACTAGACTGTAACAATATTTTTTGAACAAGAGTATCCAAAACACAATGAAAGCTTGTTTAAAATTAATTATTTTTTATGACGAAAACTAAATGTTATTAAATGGTACATGAAATATACATACATATGCCGGATTTTTCCTTCCCTCAATTCGCTCAGAACTCCAACCCACTTCCTTAATTATTTCTCTGAAACAAGTCAAAAGCAAGGTTAAAAATATATAATTGGAATTGAATGAATAAAACAGAAAAATTAAAGTTAATGTAAATTGTAAAAGGCTTGGCTACCTCTTCAATTAGCCTCCGTTTTGTCTCCGCATCCATTCCCTTGCGATTATCTTTAATGGTAATCTTTTTCCTACCCTGGGTACTTTCGCATACCGCTTCTACATGTAGCAGTCCATTGGAATCAATTTCCATTATGACATCCAGAGCTTCCTGATGTTTTGGTGCTGGTGGGATGTTCTCTAGTACAAAGCTGCCTAACAATTCATTATGAGCAGCTATGCGTTTCTCTCCTTGATAAACTGCAAAGTAGGCACTTTCCTGATTATCATCGGCAGTGCAGTGTACCCTATTCTTTTTAATGGGAATTTTGGTGTCCTTGGGAATGACAACAGAAAGACTCTTGTCCCTCACTTCAACTCCGATGGAATAGGGAGTCACATCTTGTGTGAAAACTAGACATCCCATGGCCTGATCCCCATTCATCATGGCTGCTTTGACTGCAGCTCCATATGCGACAGCCTTGTCAGGATCGATGGACTCGTTTAAAGCCTTAGAACCTCCAAAGTAATCCTTCAGCATTTTTTTAACCAATGGGATCCTGGTTGAACCTCCAACCAATACCACATCGTCAATGTCCTCCTTTCTCAGTTGTTTATCGCTAAGACACTTGTCTAAAATATCGATAGCTTTTTGAATATGGTGCCGGTTTAGTTCCTCGAACTTGCCTCTGGTCACTTTAACTTTCAGATCACGACCTTGACAAATCCCGTCCACTTGCACGACGGCCGTAAGAGCAGAAGACAAGATTTTCTTAGCCTCCTCACATTTCGTTTGTAGTCTTCTAAGCCGTCTGCGCACTTCATGACGCTCATTTTCGTTGACAGAACTCTTTCCTTTCAGCAAGTCGATTCTGTCGGTGGCTTTGAAAGAGTTGACACAATAGTGCATCATTTCTTCAATACTATTTAGGGACAAACCCAAATGCTGTTCGGTCATGGCCCGTAACTCCTCCAACAACTTGGCTGAAATCTGCTCGGGAAAGTAGTGCTTACCCCGGACTTTGATCATTGGTACTCCTTTCTCACCGATAACTTTAAACGGCCAAAACTTCATGTCACTTTGCAGCTCCCTGTCTCCCATTGTCTTGCCAATTATTCTTTTGGCGTCGTAAATGGTGTTCTCTGGGTTCTCATGAGCCCCTTCTTTTGCCGTATTGCCAAAAACTAAGTTCCCTCTGTCATCAAATGCCACGTAGCTGGGGGTCGTCTCATTGTTCGCCTCCTTCCGATTTGGAATGTAAATAACTTCTTTGTTGATATACACCGCTACACAGCAGTGCGTGGTACCAAGATCAATTCCGATGGCGGGGGCGCCTCCTGCCGAATTCAGTTTCATGCTATTTTCCCTGTCATACTTGATATACAGTTTGTCCATTTCCGCTTGCAGGTCACGTTTCAATGTGTCACTCAGAGACTCTGGACGTTTCATAAAGCGGACCAGTACAGCCGTACAAGCTTGACGATGAAGTTCATAAAGGTGATTTTTATTGATGAACTTCGTGTTTTGGCAGTGCTTTGTCATTTCCGCGTTGTATGCGTCACGACACTCCAACTGTACCGCTTTGAATGCAACTTCTTCCTGTTTTCTTTTCATTTCGAAAATTTGCTCCGTATCCTTAAACATTCGGCTAATTCCTTCCCTCAGCTTTACCATGTATCCTTCCACAAAATCCGGGTACCGTTTTCCTGGACACTTGTTCCAAAGCCAAGCTACTGCTGCTTGTTGTGCCTTGTGGTGACGCGCCTTCAGTATAGATGTTTTTTGGATGTCATCAAAATCTTCATATAACTGTTCTTCATACAGCTTTTGACCTTCGAGTACATACTTTTGGGCCAGTGTCTCCGCATTTTCATGGTTGTTTTCGTTGTTGGTTTTCACCTCGGAAAAATGACTGCTTATCTTGTTTTCTAACATTTTTCCAAAATTGTCCGTTTGTTCAGGGTCACCCAATTTTTCTGCCGCGGCATAATGTTTCAAGGTCTCGTCCAGCGTCATCACGTGCTGGTTCACAAGTTCTTCTTCATCCACAAACTCGGTGACATCCAGCAAGCTCTTCATGTTAGTAAAATAGGTCAAGAAGCTTTTCTCCATGGCGGCCTTGTGGCTCTCCTCGCAATGTCTTATCCAGTCTGTTAACTCCCGCGTAACCTTGTCAAGCGTCTCCCCCAACAGTGCATCCAATCTCTCTACAAAGTGGTCTCTCTCGGAATGACCCTCTGGGTAAGGATTTTCATGACAGACAAAATTTTCCAACAATTGTGTACCCCGCTGCTCGTGAATTTTTCTCAAGGCCGCCACGGTGATGCCCTGTTTATATTCCTTCAAAAACTCTGCATACTCGTGACTGATTTTCTGAATGCAATTTTCTGTCGTTTGTCTAACATTTTGGAGGTAAAGTTTGTGTTCGTTCTCCAGTTTGGAGTAAATTTCCTCCAGCTGCTTCTCTAGCCCTTCCTGATATTCTCTCTGGAACTCGCGGCTGCCTGGTTTCTTGACATTTTTAAATGTTTGCAATGCCTTAGCCTTTTCGTTTTCGTAACTCTTTTGTAAATGATCACACCCTGCGAGCTCGTTATCCCGACAAAATGCTCGTAATTCTTCTTCAACCTGGACTACTGTCTGCCGGACGAGCTCGGCCATGCTCCTCTCTGCTTCCGCCCGGTGGACCTTGTTCTGGTTCATGATAGAACTCAAGCTAAACTCAATAGTTGTCTCAAGAGTTTTCACCAAGACATCCAAGTCTTGTTCCGATTCACACTCCAACTTGTCTCTGAAGTCCTCTAGTACTTCGCTTCGAGCTTTCTTATCTGCATTCTGGATAACGGCTTCTTCGTAAAATTTGTTCTCATCGTTCTCGTCAAATGGAGTGACTTTCTTCAGTAAATTCGCATAATTCACTATGGCGTCTTTTGTCACCCTGATGATATACTTGTCACGTCTTAGCTCATTTTGCCTAACAACTTCTGCTTTCTCTTGGCTTATTTGCTCCGTCAACTGTGTTCGGAACTCGGCTATTTTTTCCAGTGACCCCAATTTATTTTCTGAGTCAAACAACTTGAAAGCATCTTCCTCTGCCTTAGTTTGAGACTTTTCCATTTGGTCAAGAGACAAGTATACTTTTCTTTGTCGCTGTTTGTCCATTGAAACAATGAACACTTGTTTAGCTTTACGGATCAAGCTTTCATTGCGTACCACCACAGTTACTTCCCACATGTTGTTAGCCGACAACATGTCACTGGAATTCAATGTTTTAACACAGATCTTCAAGTATGATATCAACTCCTCGGCAGTGACCACATTGTTCAGAATCTTCTTGATGACCAGAGCTTCTGGACTGGTCACACCATTTATAAATTTTTCCATGTTATCCTTAAATTTTGGAGTGAGTTCAGCCAACGAACCTTTGAAGTTTCGGGACAAAGCCTCCTCACCAATGTTGGGCATTAAAAAGCATTGCATCTCTTCAAAGCAGTGATTTACCGCTTCTCGAACCTGTTTCGCTTCCGCAGGTTGACCATTTTTTATCTTTAGTTTTTCATCGAGAAACTTTCCTCCTCCTATTTTTCCATAAGGATACTGGTCTGGATTATTCCAGTCCCGGATGAGAAACACCAGCTTTTGGAAAGGGCTACCTTGGATGTTGTTGTCCAACGCCAATTTTCCGTATTCCATGTACACGTTCAAAGCTCCCAGAGTGTCCTCTTGAAGGTTGGTGAAAAAATTGAAAATCATCACGGAGGAGGTGAGCAGACTGAGGCCCACAATGGCAGACATGTCCTTGATTGTGGTGTACTCGTCGTTAGTACCTTGGGTGTCCATTAGAAAAACAGCGACTTCTTCATCCTTATCATTTTTTACAAAAAAAGGGCGACTCCATATCCATATCCCTTGAGTTTGCGGCGTATCCCCGTTTTGGAACTTGAACCCCGTCAGAGCTTCAGTACTACTGTAGCGTTCCATCCAATCAACGTCATCTATTTCTAGGGCTTCTAAGCACCGAATCATGTGCCCCAGCATGAAACTTTTTCCTTGTCGAGAAGGTCCACAAATGCAGAAGATGCATAATGGCTGATTTTTTGCTTTTCCAAAAACGGTCAATAAATTTTCTTCATTTAGTTGGATCGATGTGTTTTCACCCTCCTCGTTGCATACAAACTGGATCAGTTGGAGGGGTTCATCATCACCCCCTGTGGCTGGACTCTGGTGGGAGGAAGCGGCGTTAATTTCATGATTGTCCGACATTATAGTGATTTGTGCTGATTACAAAATAACACTATGAAATTGGTGAACGTGTTATCCGACTGAGAGTAACCCTTCGCTAAAGAGTTAGCAAAACTCGTGCAAATTTCTGAAGTGACAAAAAAGAAAAATTTAATAGAAAAAAATACTTCCAGTGACCATTTTGCGCATGAGTTCGCTCTCCTTCCCGTTTTTAAATAAACTGCCAAGTTTAATAAATAATATGATTGCTACAAAATAAAATTATCTTGTGAATTTCATAAACACAGTAACTGCGTCAGAGTTGGCTTTATGGAAATACTGTAATAAAGGTCACACACATGTACCATATGGGGTTCAGCCTATATTATATTACATACACACTGTAAAAATTATTAACGTTTTAATTGTTTCTTACCCAGGTATATGATTCCCGGAACGAGTACTTAGGGTCGGAGTTGTTGTCTATCTTTACGATATGCTAAAACCTTACGACGCTTGTAAGTTATGGGTTGCTCGTTTGCCAGTCGTCAGTTCAAAACACTAAAACCCGTACAATGGTTTTTGA
>JAHZNB010005976.1:5941-17792 GCA_027744295.1 Callyntrura guangdongensis
ACGTATTTGTCTGTCTGTCCGTCATCACTCTACAGGCCAGACGCTTCAGCCGATTTGGCTCAAATTTGGCACACAGGTACGTTAGGCTCATAGGCTGCGGAACCGGGGGGGATGAGGGGGTCAAATCCCCTCTGAAATTTTACTTTAACATTACAGGATAGGGAGCATAATACATTACAGGAAAGGTTTGACCCCCCCTGGACCGCCCATGTTCCGCAGCCACTGGTTAGGCTAGTGGCATCTCTGGGATATAATTTCAGCAAATTTGGTTTACCCCCATTAGGAGGTGGTCAAAAATTAAACTTTAACCAAAATGGCTCAGATTTGGCACACGGGTGCCTATAGTATGATTTCTAGGGGTGCAATTTGAGCAAACTTTCTCGACCCTTGGGGGGTCAAAAATTGAACTTTATCCAAATTAGCTCAAATTTTGTATAGCGACACCAGGTTGACTGATAAGCCAAAATATTAAGTTTTTATCAATTCAGTCAGCTTATATTAACACAATACTGCCATCGGCGACTCTATATAGCGATTTAGCCAGTTTATTCCTAATTTGTTTTGTATATTCACAAAATTAGATTTCACAGTTTCAAATCTACAATATATAAACCGGAATACTTGAACAAAAGTTTTAGCAGTAAAAGTTTAAAATTTGGTGACACGGCAAGAACGCAATTATGAAGTTCCACATACTATCAAAACTACATACAGTTAACAGGCGGAATATGAATTTATATTCCAGGAATATAAATTTATATCCCTCGGGGGATAAAAGTTTATAAGCATGGGATATCCCTGGGATATAAGTTTTTATCCATATTTTTTGAAAAAATCAAATTACTTCATTTTATAACTTGTTTATGTTTTATCCATAGAGGTAATAATATATCTAGAGTACTGGTTAGTACGTTAAGTGTTGTTTTTTATTTTGAAATGGAGCCTAAATAGGAAGAACGCTCTGTGTCGCTTTTGTTACATTAGAGACCGAAAATCGAGAAAATTGGTACTTATCCGCGTGAACACAATGTAATTTTAATTGGAACCGAAAACTTATACTTTCATAAATTAATACGTATGAGTCTGAACTATCGAGGTAATATTGCAACAAAAAACATAGTAAACACAACAGGCATAATTAACAAACTTCATTAAATCTGGTTCCCACCAAAATAAATAATTTCTGCACATAAGCTTTGTAACAGCAGCAGAATCTTTTGAAATTTTTTGACTCATATTTCAATAACTTTATTTTAAACAACATTCATTTACAATAACTTCGCAGGCCCGGCCCCGGTGGTCATCACGGGCGGCGCGAAGCCTCTGGGTTTTGTCCCTTTTTCGCAGGCGGTTGGCACGACTACTCTAGAAATAAATGGAATTTTTGAAATTTGTTTACACCAATAGATAGGTACACCTCATAGCTCGGAAGGTTTCGTAGATGGGCACCAACAGAGGGTCACAGTTCGATACCCAACGATACCCAATGTGTGATTCTTTAGCGGCCATTTCTTGACCCGATAAGGTCACTTCTTATTCCTCAGAAATTAGTAGTTTTTTCGCAACTAAACCTTTATTGCTTCACCTGCTTGACGACTAAATTTGGTACACTCATGCAAATGCTCCATTGAAATATTTTGGAAAGTGAAATTTCACGGGGAATTCCAATTTAACCTTAAAAACGAATCTGTTGAAATTTGGTACATGGATTCTGAAACAACATGAAATACAATCGGCAAAATCCGGAACCAATATGACAATTTCTCATTGGGCAGTGGCTGAACAGAAATTTGTTACAGTGTTTTTGGAAACAAAAAATACGGCAGTAAAAATCACTAGTCAAACTATCAGTTTATAAACCAATAGTAGGATCTATAAAACCTTTAATTTTTTCATCAACTTTCTTGCTAATTTGTGCCAATACTTTCACAATGGTTCTTAATCCACATATTCTGTTACCTAAAATGTTGGTTCATAATCATTTTCGAACCGTACAGGGTCATGTCTTATTCACGAAAAATATTTAACTTAGAAATATACGAATTTTTTAGTAAAGTTAGCTGAGATATAGTACAAAAGTGCCGAAACCACAAAAACTATGTTAACGAAATGTAACGGCCAAAAAGACCCTGTCGGGTCTGACAATGGTCGACGAGAAATGTTCCTAACGTTTGTCTCAAAATTGTTCTATTGTAGAACGTGTCTTCTCAGCCAGTGTAGCATATTACAGTTGAAAATTACTAGAAATAAATAAAAGCTAACGTTCTAGGGGAAACTTCAACGTTTTTATTTTAAAAGTGTTAGCGCACCGTATAGTCTTACACATATAGTTATATACAGTACACAAAAATGACGCTGCACAACAAAGACTGAGTCAAAAACCTCAATCCAAAAGGCTTGAACTATGGTTTGTTCGGTTTGACTTTTTTAATTTTAATTACTGATGTTTCATTTCTAAGTTGGTAAGTAGGTAACGTATATTTAATGAATTTAAAAGGCAAAAGCCAGAAAGTTTTACTTGAATATAAATATGCATTTTCATTTTATGCATGCAAATACAAATAATGCTAATAATATGCGGCAGAACATGGACCTTCTGCTCGAAGAACACGATGCAAGTTTTGCAACCGTGACACTGGCATGTTTTTATTAGTGTTTTTGTTGTTGCTCCGTTTGTCCCAGCACACTGGTCTCAAAGAGTTTAGTTTTTCTGGGCTAATAATTCCATTGGATACAAGCGAAATAAAGGCAAATTCATATTCGGCATTAGGCTGGCAATTAGTATGATTACATATAACGTTGTAAGGTATTTTTGTCTCCGGGTCAAAATCAATGTCACTACTACGATATAATTCATTAAATCTGGTTGGAGCTCGTCGTCTAACAAGTGTAAATCCAGGACAATAATACTTACGCTTTTCTATGTCCACTTTCCTAATCACTTCCAGAACAGCATTAATGTCAGGCAATGAAGCCATCCTGCTTAGGTTTGCGTATTGTTGATGGTTTTGTCGTCTGTATTCAGAAGATCTAAATCGTGTAAACATTTGTAGGTTTCTTCATATAAAATTTTATCACGCACTGACAAAGGTTTGTTAAGTCTTTCAAGGGAAATGTCTTTATCTAGAATAACTAGATCTGATAACTTTGAAGTTCTGGTTAAGGCTGTATACGTCTGATTAGAGACAAAGTCTCTGCTTCCTAGTTTTACAAATACTTGTGACAAAGAGAGTGACTGCGACTTATGCACAGACATAGAGTCTGCGTTTCTTAAGGGTAACCATGACGTATGAATAGTTTTTTTTAAATCGTCAAAGTATCGCTTCTCCGAAACTGGAATGATAGGTACACAATTATTTTTTAGTCGTGGACCTTTGTACTTGTCATCAAATTCCACTGACACAAAAGCAGGCAAGTCTTCAAATGGATTTTGATTGTCATAAAACACAATATCTCGGATTATTCCTACTGAACCGTTAATTAGCCCTAAATCAACGCTGACATTTCGAAGTAACATAACCTTGCAATTTTTACAAAGAAATAATGGTCATGCTTCCGTTACTACTGGCCGAAGAGGTGATTGAACAACGTCTTTTTTTAAAACAGGCACATTTAATGAACGTACTACCTTCTCATTGAATCTATTTACTTCAGCATTAGTAAAAAACAAGTTTACAGCGTCTCTGAACTCCTCCAATTTGCTCTGGGGAAGGTTGCACCATAATCGTGTTCGCAAAAGATTGATATCTTCCTCTGATACTGAAAACGAACGAATGCGAGTTAAAATGTCATGATAAATGGTATCCTCTCTGTGACGAATGTTTTCTTTTAATATTAAGACACTCTCAAATTTTTTAAACAATAAAATTCCATCACGGGAAAATGAGTCTTTTACAGCTGAAATATCGTCAAATAAACGGTATGACGACACAGGTGGTAACTGCATAAAATCTCCACATAAGCACTGCTTATTAAGCAGATATGTTTACCTGCAAATGGTAAGGTGCTCTTACTAATCTGTTGTAAACGCAAATTGAAAATGAACTGAAGATAGCCAGCAGATACGAAGCTAATTTCGTCAATGAAAATAAATTCTACTCCTTTAAATCGTTGAACGGTTTTTTCTGATATAGGACTTTTTGCCATATTTTCATAGCTCATAAACGGATTCCCTATACCAAGAGCATGGTGGCACGTTGTTGCTGCTACAGGTAAAGAACAGGCTGAAACGCCTGTAGGTCCCATACAAATAAAGCTTATATTTCGAGACAAAAGCTCTTGTATCATGTAATACAACGTTCGTGTCTTCCCGTAACCTGCTTCGCCCAGTAATAATATTAATTGCTGGTTTTCTTTTGACTTATTTACTAGGTCACTAAATATTTTAATGGCTTGGCTTTGCGATCTGGTCGGGTTACTGTCAATTACGTCAATTTTAGCGCTTTTGTTATTATACTTAGCTTTTTTCTTGACAAAATCTGTGTAATTACTAGTACTAGGCTACTAGCATCCTGATAGCATTACTAGTACTAGGCTACTAGCATCCTGATTTATTATTTGATATACAAATACTATGTTGTACAATAACTAATTTCTTTAGGTTCCAGGTGGACTGTTTGTGGCTCCCCGACAAAGTTCGACAAAATAGTACGTTGTTATTTTCCAGCATTAAAAAAGAATAAACCTTTAGTTTAGCATTTCTCAATTTACCTAAATTTACAGGGACGATTAAATTCGTTTCCGTCAGTGTCGGAATGCTTATCGGCATATGTAAGTTGATACTGGCGTTGTACCTACGCAAATCTGCAAAGCAGGCTCGTTAAAACTTTGTATCCTTTCATTTTTACTTTTCGTTACGAAATAAAATGTGGTAAAGCAGTTCTTTATAACCTTTTGCAACTTCACAACTTTTCAAAACTGTGTGCTATTGTTTGTGTAGTATGACTACCATCGATGTAAAAAATGGTTAATCATCAACGTCGTCGTGGTCGTAATCGGTGTAGTCGTGCTATTGATAAACGTAGCTCGCGGAAGTCCAGATATTTATAAATTGATACTGGAGATGGTAGAACAATACAGGCTATATGCAATGTTTGTCGTATATAGCTTGGTGATAGAGATTGATAGCAACGCTGGTATTTCTTCATACCCTTACGCCAACGATTTTACGTTAGTGAGATTACAATACTCTCAAAGATACTTCTCTTACAAATTTGTAATACCATTTATTAATTTAATTATTCCTTTTTTGTTTTTAGGAGTATAACTTGTATTGCATGTGAATCTCAACTAGAGTCGAAATTCGGATCTCGCATCCAGTTTAAAAAGTTTGTTTGCGAAATGAGAAAAAAATAGTTCGTAGGTACGCTGTTTTACCCTTCATCTTTTTGTACTTTACAAATTATATGCATGTCCAATTAAATAATTAAAAATAAATTGGACCAACTATTTGTTCTAATATCAAAAACGCGTACTTTTAACTAATGTATACATTTGTCACTGTTTGGATTGTCTTGAATTTTAATGATGGACATCCTGGTTACATTTATTAAATTATCTTTTGTTGAGAAAAATATCAAAAATTCTTGCGCATGTCCTAGTCCTAGGCAACTAACGAGGGACACTCAAGAGGTGATTTTAATGGATAGGCTTCATATTTTCAGAAATAGTAGCCCTAGTTAAGATAACCCTTTGTGCCAAGTGTCGAGTTACATCGCCAAGCAGTTTTGGAAAAAAATAACAAAATAAGATTTTCCACTGAAGATTTTTGGTTTAGAGTAATTTTATTGTCATGCACTCCAAAGGAGTCAGAATGGGTCTTTGAGTCATTTCTGATGTCGTGTTATGTTCGCTTCAACATTGGAATCATGAATTGAGTTTCAAGTATGTAGTTACTTTGATAGTTATATGGTGTACAATTTCAAAAAACTAGTACAGGGGGGACCCTTAGCTCATCCTGATTTTTAAATGTTAAACTCCATAAGGTTTGAGAAAAATCTTAAGTGGAAAAACTAAAATTTAATAATTTTATAATAGTAAATTTAATAAGTAAATTTAATTAAAGCATAATGTAAACCGCAAAAGTTTACTTTTTTGCTAATATACCCTTTTCATTTACGCAATATGTAAACACACACGGTAAACGAAAAGGCAGGATGCAACCTTTGATCTTTGATCGAGTATGACGGGTGACGTAAAGGGTGCCGAAAAAAAATGTCGAAATACAGAATGACGAAATCCTTGTCGCTGAAAAAACGCCGAAAATCAATGAAAGTCAAAATTTCGTAATACCAAAACTTTGGTTTATGGATTTGCATAAAAAATACGATCAAATTTTACCTATGCCACTTTTAGATGTATAACATTTTGGCATTCTATTTCATTTTTCTCTACTGCACGACACAGACACTTCCGACATTCTTTTATTGATTCGCAGTTTGTCGTGTCTTATAAACTTTTTATTTGTCAAATGTTAAGGTGTCCATAGCAGAATTATTTTACCGTGTAACCCCTTCCGATGTCAAGGAATTACTAAAAAGCAATTCATAAAACTTTCGGCTTATATGGCTAATAAAGCCTACATACTAATCATTGGTAACGCTCCATCCCATGCCTAATTTATTCAAATGTCAATTGGATTTTCATAATTCAAATTTACATTTTGTCAACGACCAATCTTTCGTCAAATACGATTTTCGGCCATCTGTCTTTTCGATGATTAGACCATTCGGCGACTACGATTTCATCATTTTGTATTTCGGTTATATGTATTTTCGGCCCACGTTTCCCCGTATCAAAAGTAAAAAACACCGAAAACAAGCAGGACGGGAAACATTTCGCAGTTTGGAAGCTGTTTTAGGTTGCCCCAACTCAATTACTTGTAAGAATTTGCTTTAACATTAAAATGCAGTTAAGACATCAGTTCGTGTCATTCTTGCGCTTGAGCTTAACACTTCTATAAACGACGTTACCATTTTGTCGCCAGTCGTCAGTTTATGCCTTTGTGTTCCATGAAAAATTGAAGCTGGGGGCTTGGTATCCAAGTTGCAATGTAAAAGGCTATCATATCACCTGTTATTGTTATTTTGAAATCGGTGGTCCTTTCTTACAAATGGAATTTGAATGTATTCGACAAATGTTTGTATGTAAAATAAAAAGATTTGTCAACCATGAATGCCAATAAAACAGTTAAAGACTTTTTGAACTATTTGAACTTCCGCCTGGACAGATAAATAAATATTCAGCAATTTAATACCTATAATTTATTTCTGACCACCGTATATGCATGATATAGAAATGTTTAATTTTTTCGTACATTATATGCGGAACAGTCAGCATCAGCATCCTGACAACAGGATTGTGGACTATGGAAATATTGATAACGTTGGAATGGAAGACCGATCTGCGATAATGGTAACGCTAATGTTAATGAACCTTGTATGGGAATGGGGCGGTTTTGAAGCACTCTGCAGTGCACAGGAGACCGTCAAATTGATGGAAACTTCTTGTTCAAGCTTCACATGAATCGATTATTACGCAACAGTCTCTTTATTGTATTTGCATATGAACCAATAGTGACAAGAGGAATGAAAAAACATGTATCTTCCTTACATGCATCCAGAAGTCATGTATGATAGTTTATGACTTTATGAGAAACTCAGGTAGTAAACTTACAGTATAAATTTTAACTGACAGAAAAACAAGAACAGATCTGAACCTTCGATGTGATATGTATTTGGTATAATGAGTCATAATTTATGATGTTGTGTAAATACCGCTTGTATTTAAATTACTTAACATAATCTGTTTGCTTGAGTCACGAAATTAAAGGTTCTGTAAAGTGTGTTGCGCTTGAACGCCTATATAGCGTTTATATGTACTGTATTTTGTGGCCCCATATTTTCGTCAAGTGGGGTATTAATAAAATTTGGACGAAGCAATACCACAATTACACCACAGGACTACATATATAGCATTGCCTAATCTTCAGTTTGATAAATAATCCAAAAACCGCATTTCGGCTGAAGAAGTAAAATATCGTAATAATTAAAACTTTTGCAGCAAATTTCAAATTGCCAGCAGTGCACGGTAAAATTTTCATGGGTACTTACTTCTTTGTTAAAGTTCAAATCATGATAACTTTATAAACGACCCAAAGTATTGCAAGTTGTTATATAAAACAGCTTGATAAGATAATCACAATCAACATATTAAGTAACCTGCGTATATGTTTTTCAAGAAATTCATAAATAAGGATAATAAAATAGAAACAATTGCCATGGCATAAGTACACACGCGTAGATGCACACCACAAAAACATACAATATATTTTCGTTACAGGTCCTTCCGTCCCGAACACACTCGCTCCCAAGGTTCTAATCGCTCCCAAACATGTTTGCTGCGGAGGCCTTTTCCTCATAATAATTTTTGCTCATGTGACCTTTCTCTTCCAAGCATTTTTGCTGCTTAGGCGTTTTGCTCCCGAGCATGTTTGCCCCTGCGGTCTTTCTCTCTCTATTGTATTTGCTCTTGCGGCTTCTCCTCGCTCCCGAGTTGATTTGCTCCGGTTGCCATTTCCTCCCGAATATATTGTTTTCTATTGGGATTTCCCAAGTTCATTTTCTTTTGTACCCTAAACATTATTTTGTAGCTTTCGGAAACACAAGTTTAAGAGCATTTTAGCTACCTTTTCGAAGTCTATCGTAACAGAACAAGTACAAGTTATTCGGACGTTAGGAGAAAACACGGCAGAAGCAAAATAGATCAGGGGAAAAGACCACATAGGCAAACATGTTTGGGAGCGATTAGACCTTCGGGACCAAACGTTTTCAAGAGAGAAAAGCTTAGAACCGTCTGGATGACTGTCGCCTAGGTTGAAAAATTAATAATTGCTTGATATCATTTTATACATGTTTGCTCTGCGGTTGTACCACGGAGATAGGGTTGGCCTGGCCTGAATAATCAAAAATTAGTTGTTGCATTTCCCACATCCCATCGTCTGGCAAAAAATCGTATATCTTGTTGTGTTAACAAACTGTGCAGGCTTCTCGATGTTTTTGCACATTTCAATGCCAGCACATAATTAAATGAGATCCTGCCTAAACCAGAAACTATTGAGTCCCGATAACAATCTTTTTTTAACATCACAAATTAAATGTACAGTTTCAAATAGAAATCTGGATAATATTCAATGAGAAGTTAATCATAATTTGTGAGGTAGGCTTAGCTGTTGCACAAACTGATAAGACAACTCACGTTTTTCACTGAAATGTAATGTTGGACGTTTGATTTCACCAATTTAAACCATACACATAGCTCGTGGTATTTTATCGTATGTGGAACAAGCTTAATCAACGTGTAAACACAGTTACAACAGAAACATTTTAACGTGAAAAACCAATTTACTTTAGCATTTATTTTCTATGCTCACCAGTTCAAAGAACTTTGCTTTTCACCGTTGTCGGTGAACAAATCACGGGCCCGTATGCCACCACCAACCAGATTAAACTGACGCAGTATTGCAATGTTCCCAATAGTTCACTTCCACCCACTTACCACATTACGACGTAGTTGAGTACGTTCTATAAAATCATAATATATGCACAACTTTTCTCAAAAAAATCATAGCGTATGCGATCGAACAGCAAATATTTTTTAATAATTATTTATAACCAAGTATCAATTCCAATCGTTTAAAAAGTATATGTATTTTACATTACTTGGAAATGGATGGTGGGTCAAGTTGGTTTGTTTGATGTGAAAACAGATAAGAGAATATATATTTATCACCACACATTCTTTGAACGATGACTGAAGCTCCCCTGCTGAATTTTGCAATAAGTCAGTTGATGCTTATAAACGGTATTGCATTATGTATTTATTTAACTGGTAGTGGAATAGAATAACAACTGAAGCATTTTATTTTGACGAACCACTTGAGTTAACCTTTACTCATTGTCATAATTATACAGTTTCAATAAACTACAACGTTCAGATATGGAATGTTGGTGATATGCCAACGTTGCACATCACGACGACTCTGACCGATAACTTGATATTGAACCATACAAGACCGTTTACCTGTTTCAACTCAAACAATCAATTCAGTTGGCCGATACCCTCATTTCGCCTTTAGAAATCAAGAAGAATTCATGAGCTCCTTAAGTAAAGATCAACTAACATTTATCAAAAATAGTGTTCATGAAACGACTACTTAAAATCAACTTATAAGAAATGTAACATTCAATTACCGATAAACATGGAACAATGGCAGAGAGATAACATCAACGAAAACTTATCCGATCTATTGGAATACACAAGATGTCATGCAAAGTTACTAGAAAAACTGAAATCGGCGGGTATTTTTTCTTCGGCAGACGTTTCCAAAATAGTAAGTTATGAACGATATTAAAAAAGTTAACATAAAAGTTAATGCATTATTAATACTAACAATTCAAATATCCACTCTGTAGAAATCCAAAAGAGATATGCATGAGCAAGCGAGTTGCTTTTACGACATTGTAAAGACCAGAACCAAAGGTTACGTTGAGTTAATGAAGGCTCTGTCCGAATGTAAGCAAGATGGAGCAGTGAAGGTACTAATCAAAGGAATGTCCACAAATTTGCTTTCTAAACTTAAAGTTCGTTTTCTTGGTCGTGACCATCATCTGTCGGAACTATTGGATGAGAAAGACATCAAAGAACTTAATGAGAAATTAAAATCCAGCAATTTTACTGAATACATCACGCTGATTTCCGAATGCACTTTGGAGGTAATTCCTCTGCTTAAAGATACAATCCCAACGCAAGAAAAATTTTACGTTCCAAGACATTTAGTCAGACGCAGAAACCTAAACAAAACCATATTTACAACTGACTGCCAAGACGTATTTGTATTTACTGACTGCACTCGAGCCCAATTAAGTCAATTAGCTTCAGCCTCAAAATGCCATACAGCTTCATCGAGAAAACAAATTGAGAGATTAACTTCAAGATTCATTTTGCTGGAAGAAACCAGTCATTGGAAGGATATTTGTGACATTGCTGAAGGAACTCCTGTTCATCTAATAACATATGAGAAAGATAAATACCTTCTGACAAAAACCACGGGTGGATCCACAATTCTAAATCAGTTCCTGGACTACGAGCTTAAAGGAGCTCAAGACGGCATTAGAGAAGACGATGTCGAATCTTTGGAAAGTGAAACCAGTTTTTGCGTCTGTGATTTACCAGGAATGGGCAAATCCTTACTATTTGCAAACTTGGCTCGAATATTCTCAGAACGCAATTCAAATGCAATTACAGCATTCATTTCGTTGCCAGGAGTAGCACAATTTCTACAAAAGAAAACGGAATTGAATAACTTTTCAAATATAATGGAAGTTTTGGCACTTCTATTAGCTCCAACTGAGATATCTGGACATATTCTCGCTCTGTTACTGAAAAAGCAGGTAACTCAGCTGTACCTTTACCTTGACGGTCTTGATGAGGTTCCCCCCGAGATTCTCCCACAAATCAAAACATTCCTGAATATCTTGAAAAAAGAAAAATGGATTCGGATTCAAGTTACGGCAAGAACCCATATGCGACACGAGTTGGAGGCTGCCCTTGGCGTCATCCCATACGATATCGTTCCTTTCACTCACGACAACAAAATTCAATTTCTGACCAACTTTTGGAAGAATCAAGATCCATCTTCCAATGAAACGAGACTGACTGAGTTTGCGAACTACTGTCTAAATAAATGGAAAGAACACATGACGGACGAAGGCGTGCAAATTACTGGGATTCCACTTCAATGTAGACTTCTGGCAGAGGTTTACTCCAAACATGCCCTCAGGTATGCTAGAGA
>JAHZNB010005977.1:0-11498 GCA_027744295.1 Callyntrura guangdongensis
TCTAAAGATTCCAGACTTCCTTTGGTCGTATTACATGGGATGTGACGGGTCAATTTTTACGTTTTATTTCTTTTTCTTTGAAATAATATGACAGAATGTCACAAGAAAATACTACACTTACTTGTTTGCCTCTCTCCTTTCTCTTGGAACACCCCACCCAGTGTGTGCAGTAAATCTTTTATCGTCATCATGAACCCGAAATTAACTTTGTAAGTGTGTTAAGATGGGGAAAACTAAAACTTTTTGTGCGTGTGTGTGTGTCTGTGGATACCTTTCATTTTACAACCTTTAATACTTTTAATCAGAAAACTTGCAAGGAACATGATGCCTATGATGCCTGGAACATGGCAAGCGACATGAGTCATGTCACATGACTCACATGACACATTTTTCCTATACTTTGACGTTTGTAGTACCTGCTTTTTTACAAAAAAAAACTAAAAGAACAGAAATAAAGTCATATCACCCATTTAAGAGTTTCTAGAGAGAAAAATACGTGCAAGTTTAGCCAGAACAGAAGGGAAAAAGAAAAAAAAGAAATCCAATGAAAGACATTTATCTCCCTTTTTTTCTTATAAAAATGTACTGTTTTCGTAGCATTACAATATATGACCCTCGTTTTTAGCCAATGCCATGTCATCGTTATTTTTTTCTGGATCCTCATCTCATTTTCTATCCCACTTTGATCATTTGCGAGAGAAAAAAAACGAGTCATTTGATCTGGAAATAGTGCCTTTTTTCTCTTGTGGATCAACCCAGGCCAAAAAAACAAGCGCCGTGGGAATAGAGTTTTTAATAGGTAAAGCGGCGCTCTTTTTTCTGTTTAATATAGCTATCTTTCTGCTGATGTTGTCGCTCTCGTTCTATTCATTTCATTTAAGGGTTTTACACCTGAATAGCTCTCCTTCTACATGTAGGATACAAAGTCTGATGTGATTTTTACGCGCAGCAGCAAGGATTCTGCACTAATGGAGACAACCTTTTCCTTCCGCCTTTCCAAATTCCTTCCACCTGTCTATCTCACTTGCTTAAGTTCCTTTTCTGAATCCCAACCTCGAGAAAAAAGAACGCTCACTGAATCGTGCGTGTATGTACAGGATGATAATAATCGCTGATGGATGAATTTGGCCCTGCTCTGCATGCCATTCATTCTACGGGCGTGTAAGTAGGTATGTGTATTTATGCAAGTAAGTAGGCACGTGTGTAACATAATACTGCTCGCGCTTTCATTGTACTCTCACTCAACTTGCAACTTCCAATACTGTAACCCGATTAAGCTAATATGCGCCTATTATTTGGAAAGCATTAAATAACTTCACACGGTTCATTGGATACACATTTCCTTTTTTCGCCACGGATTCTTAACATGAGATGTTCTCTGGACATTTTTCGAGTTCCAAAGGCCTATTTGTAGTAAACTATCATCATATCATGTATCCCACAAAAGAAGGAAAGAACACGGTGGGAATTTCTCCAGAAGCATCTGCTGTGATCCCGTTTGGTTAGAAGAAAACAATGGATGGGGAATGCAAGCAAAACAGCATGCCTTACATATTTCTCTTGCACATTGCATTTCTTTCACGGGGATGACAACGGGAAATGGAAGGAAAATACAATAAACATATGTCGTTTGTATAAAATATTATCCAGAATATTTGTACCTTTTCATTGAAGTACAACACATTTCCAAATATTATCTCACGGTTGTTTTATAGCGACGACAGGTAACATTGATTAATTAGGGGTTAAGATTAAAGTTAAAGCTACGTAGGAAGTAAATATATAAGCAGAGTCGAAGAAAAATGTTTTGAACGCATTATAGCCAACAACAGCTGAAGTAACAAAGCGTAACTTTTGGAAGCACACACATTGTTATAAATTTACATTAAGGGAAGGGACAAGGGTCTACGACAGAATGCAATACAATTTTATACCAGCGATAAACACGATAACACGAACAAAGCTATAAACTGCATGTTAAACAGGCGCATTATAAACAAGGAAGAGCTAAATACATAAAATTCGATTAGTAATATCATCATCACCCACCTGCGCAGAGGACCTAGGATCACCAGGTTCATAAGGCCGTCTAGGTCTCTTTCTCCCTATATAATTGACGAACACAAACTCAAGGAGTGATGCATAGATGAAGAACATGGAGAATCCATCCCAAATATTCATCGCTGTTAAATTTGAGACCACCGGTAAAGTGGAACGGAAAGTATTGCTGAAATGTCATTGAGAATATAGTATTTATATAGACAGGCTGGTTTACCAGAGGAATGGATATGGATGTGGGGCTACGTGAGAAAAGGGGATTTCGTATTAAAGATATCAACCGTTGTAGACAGAGAGAGAGAGAGAGAGAGAGGAGAATAAAAAATGCAAATTTAGAATAGATCTTTGTCGGCAGAAATGAGGCTATTTTCAGTAATGGAGGAAAATACACGGCAATAATCATCAACATCCCACCCGTGTATCATCATCATCAGAAGAATCATCTTGTAGTAACTTACCTCTCCAGTGAGAGGACTCGCAATAATTCGTTTCATTCTGAGCCAAGTAAGCATTGAGAAAAGTAAGATTAGGAGACTTTCTCAGAACACCTGCATCCGTTTGCCATCTAAACTCCAAGGCATCCTTTTCGTGAGATACTACAAACAAACACGTACAAACACACACACTCAGACTTTTAATAGAATGAAAAATAAACGGGAGAAAAAAAAACGTTTAGATTTCTTGCTCTTGTGTGAAGAATTGAGTATACAAAGAAAACAGAGGAGCATGCAATAATATTTTTGCACTTACTGCTCTCAATAGCAAAGGTGCAAACTGGATCATCAAACGGGAAAATGGCTAAATTCCCTTGACATGAGAGTATAAGATGGCGTCTGTATTAAAAAAAACGAAAAGAAGAAAAACATTTTTATCATCATCATCATCATCATCTTTGAACATGATGCACAATGAATAACAATCTAGCTAGTAATGCCTCTCGGGTACATGAATAATAATAATAATAACAATACTAACGCCAGGTTCGCATTTTCTTTTACTTTTCCTGGCGAGTCTCTCTGCTGCGTTTATAATACGCCAACAATGTGAGCGCACGCCTTCCATAAATATTTTACTTTTACCCCAAACACATATAACAATTTTATACGATGTTCAGTTCCGTACGAAAAGTACCTACCTCGTAGTAAAGTACACGGTGCCATTTGGAAATATTCTAAGCGCCACATTGACGGGATCGAGATTCGACCGAAAGTCTCCATGTTTGACAAAGTAGACATCAGGAATCCAAACACGTCCCCAGTGATGCAGCGCGTCGAGAAATGGTTTTCTCCTTGGGTTATAACGCATAGGAATTGCTTCGTGAACATCGGCAATGTACGGGGGTGCTGTTCCAGACACGGAGTCGTAGATTTCATGTTTCAATCTCTTGTCCATCCACACCAGGTGTAGTAAAAATTCTACTTCATATTTCTACAAAAAAATGGAATAATTGGCAACAACAGACAGAAATGAGTTGGTGAGAGTGAGTGAATGAGTTTGGGATTGAATGAATGGCAGATGAGAGGGCAATCTCACATTAGGAACCCTTTTTAACGCACGCTGGGGTGTTGTAAGCCCCATTAAATGAACGCATTAATTTTCCATGTGCTTGTTTATGTACTTTTATAATGTTTTGTTGTGTAGCTTATTATTGTTATTATTATTGTGCAAAGTGTACGTATACATTGTTCAAGCTTATTTGTATACCCCATCAACATTCCTACAGTGTAAAAAAAGCAAGTTGAAAAGGGAAAGTAACATTTTTTGTATAAAATACTATTTCATAAATTACCAGTGATGATTCATCCGGGGATGCTAATGTTAGCAGTAATACACTCACATTCACAGGCAGATCATCTGAAAAGAGAAATGAAACAGAGAGCTAAAATGAAAGAATGAATTGTAGTACTAATAATGTTCCTGATGCTCATAGGTGTGTCGTCGTAATGTATACGCTGCTTTCGTTTGAGATAAGTGTGGGGGGAATGGCGAGGCTAAAAACTGCACACACACATATATATATACACTCGCTGCAGTTTGTTCGTCGTGTTTTAATAGTCATGATAAAAGGAATTATTCGCGTATTAGTTATTTTTATGGCTGTCTTGCAGGAAAATATTATGTGTCATTAAGTTTGCATTAGTTGAATGAGAAAAAAGCATTTGAAGGGATAGAATGTAATGTTGAACAGCGTGGTGGGCAACACACACACAGAGTTTTACCGAACAGGACAGTAAATGTAAATGACACAAAACATAAAAATGGACTTAATCTAGTATGAAAGAAATAAAAGTAAAACTTGAATTTCTACGTTAATGGAATTTTAGAGTTTGCGGGAGCCAACACACATGGTGAGCAAAAAGACATTACATATACGGCATCACCGTGACCGCCAAAAACATACCAAAACAAAACGTTGAGATAAAGAGAAAGAGAGAGTGTGTATGTATGTAGTGTGTACGAACACGCCGTTAACTATTGTTATTACTAACTGCAGCCCAGAATCGTTGACTTACCTTTACTCGGTGGTAGTAGTCGCTTATCGTATCTATCCTTACTAATTAAGAGATCTAGTGCGGCCTTTTCACTCAAATCTGAGCTTATTCTGCAAAATTAAGTTCCAAAATTGTTCCTCCATATAAAGTTACATTTTCATCAAAAGGTAATTTCATCTTATGCGCCATAGCTGTTTTACAAATAAATACCTTAACGCAGGATGCCGGGGTAGCGAAACCAGTTCCTCCGCTACTACCGGCCCCAAAATAGGTAATAGGGCACAGGCGGCGACTAATATCGGAAGGAGCTTGTTCCCAACCATGTTGAATATTTTCTATTAATAGGATAAAATATGTTACAGAGCGTGTAATCTTTCAAGAGCTTATTACTTTGTAATCTGTATGATATGCGTACACGCCATTTAGTTAATCTAATTGTATAAAGCCTCCTCTGAACAATGTAGATCATTTGAACACACATGTTGTGAGATACACCCACAAACACGTATACACATAAAGATACAGACATCAAATGTGTGAATACCTTGAATAAATAGTTTCTGCCTTGATTTTGCAAATCAAACTGCAACGAGTCACAATAAGACGATGTGGCTGTCGCAGCTAAACTTGTAGAATTTAAAGCGGAAATAATGGTCTATACGCATCTGTAAGCCTGCTTGAGATATCGGCTCCGTGTTGTCCGTCAAACAGGTCGATCGATTTGTAATAATTTTTTTACAAGATGTGTATATATAGTTAACTACACCACGTGACTTTTTGCTTATTTTTTTTCTTCTGTTGCTTATTATTAGTACAACAAATGAGTAGCTTATTTTTTAAATATATTTTTACAGCTAAATTTATTGTATTATGAATTATTTTTTATAGGATATTTTTCCTATTCACAGCCGTTCGACTCTCTAGTGCGATGTGACTAGCTGTTTTTTTTATCGTGCTGAGCTTGATTTATTGTTACAGTATAATTGGATTTCAAAATACACTTTTGGTAAGTTTGTAAAATATTTGCTGGTTCTATTCACTGAGAGTGAGAGAATGTTATTTATAAGTTACTTATATAATATGTACTTGTGAAGTATAAATATTACTTTTTTTCATGAAGGATACACACTAAAAACATCTCCAGTATGTTTGACAGTGAGACAGCTCTACATTTACATAAGATACAGCATATAAAGACACAACATTCATAAATATTCTTTCTATATTATTTCTTTAGCTAACAAGTTACAAGAAAGAAGAATATGTACTACTATATACGATGTGTATATAAACAGGTAAGAGCAAACTTGAGGGGGGAAAAATTCTCTCAAGTTGGACCTCACAGAATCGGTTCCTTTTTTGAAAAAAAAAGTTCTCGTATAAAAAAACCAGCATACGTTGAGAGGAAAAAAGTTTCTTTTTTAAACTGGCACTCGTTTCCTATACATGACTTTGTAACTATTTGATGTTTGACAGTGAGACAGCTCTACATTTACATAAGATACAGCATATAAAGACACAACATTCATAAATATTCTTTCTATATTATTTCTTTAGCTAACAAGTTATAAGAAAGAAGAATATGTACTACTATATACGATGTGTATATAAACAGGTAAGAGCAAACTTGAGGGGGAAAAAATTCTCTCAAGTTGGACCTCACAGAATCGGTTCTTTTTTTGAAAAAAAAGTTCTCGTATAAAAAAAACCAGCATACGTTGAGAGGAAAAAAGTTTCTTTTTTAAACTGGCACTCGTTTCCTATACATGACTTTGTAACTATTTGAAGAAAAAGTTTTCTTCCTCCTTGTAGGAAGGTATGATGATGAATAGAAAAAACTGGTACTTTTCTTGTTTTTTTACTGAGCTCAGCTTTTACAAGTTTTAAACTGGTGTATAACGATAAAATATATGTTTAAACGTATATATTTTTTTATGTTATAGAATAAACACAAAGCCTATAAGAGGTTTACTTCGATTACATTTTTTTATGATATCTTACACACAATATTATTATGACAGAGGAGCATTTTCTTTTTTGTTTCTTTGCGCTTTCCAATAATCTTCTAATGCCTTATAATTAGTAGAGTTTCTCAGGAAATATGAGGCAAACGAGGTGTATATAAGTCCTAGTCGCTGCTGGCAGCTTTTCACTTTTTATGAGCCTTTTCTTCTACTTCTTATAAGCCAGCCAACTTTCACCTGCCGCGCGAGTTGATAGTTTTTTAAGGGATTCTCTGAATTTGTGGGGATATACTATATGAACGGGGGTATTTTATGAAATAAAATACCGTTGAAAATACCGTTCTAGGAGAATGATGAAGAAAACGAGCACAAATTGAAGCACCCAAAGTTTTTTTTCTCGTCTTATCACAATTTATGAGATTTTTTTTCGTTGCAAAAGTTTAATACAAAGATGTAGGTAAGTTTATTAGACGGTTATCAAGGTAGATAGGTCGTGGGTAAGGTTGGTTTGTGTGTCTACAATCTTAAGTAAGTTACTGTTGAAGTAATGTACTGTGACTGTTGTTGTTGTGCGATGGTTTTTTGCTATCTAGAGAATATTAACGAGTTGATATTCCATTGGTGGTGGCTGCTGTTGTTGGTGTTGTTGTTGTTGCTACTGCAGTTGAATGTGTCGGTTTCGTTTGTTTCCTTATTCTGGGAGGCTCGCACAGTAAAGATAATATCATCATGATCACCCCCTTTCGTTTTCTCTTCTTGTGCAACCGGTGAGAGTAAAATAACTTTTGTCAGGTAGGACGACTTGTTCGTGCTTTCACTAGATCGGCTAGAAGTAGAACCAGTGGAACTGTTGATAGTGTTGATACTACAACATGGGGCGTCTTTAGAGGGGGTCGCGGCAGTATTTGCAGTAGTCGGAGTATCGCTGTTCAGGCTAGAAGGATAGGTAGTCGACGATGATGACAACAACAGTGGTGACGGTGGCAAGCATAAGCTTGGAATATAAAATGACGACAAGAGCAGGATTTTGGTCGGCACAAGTCCTTTTGTTAAGCTCCTTTGGGTCTCATGCATCTTTGCTAATGCGTACCAAAACTTTACTCTTCGCCACTTTCACAAAAATAATCATAGGGAAAACTTATTATTCAACTTTATCTTTGTTTCATGAAAATGAACCAAGTTTCGAACGAACGGGAATAAGAGAAAAAGATGAAATTTTACAGGCTAAAATTCTCCTATATTTTTGAATGCATAGACACTGTGAGAGTTTGTTGTAGAGAAACAAATGGGAATATAGATGTGTCCTTTATGTTGTTAGTAGTTTTGTCTCTCTCGAGCGGAATACTATGGCACAGTGAATAATGATACGAACAGATTATACATAATGCATGTCAATGTTTTTGGTGTATCTAAACGTTTTCAGGAAAAACAACTTTGGCAGGAGTGTCTGTTGTGTTTCGTAAACAAGGGACTGTCTTCCCCAAAATAATATGTAGTTGGAACAAGTTGGAAAATTTATGATGGTTCACTGGCTTGAAGAAAGTGGGAGTTTCTTCTTAGTTTGTCAATCAGACGGCACAACAGTTGTAGAAGCGAAGGATGTGTACCTGTCGAAAAAGAGAAAAAGAACAATACCGTTAGCGTCATAATATACATTTACATCCCACTTGGGTATATAATTAATTTAATATGTAATGCTTTCTGGATGTTTGTTTTGACCCTAAAGTGCCACATGACCTAATATATAAGACTCTTGTTGGTGAAAACAAGACATGTATAGTCTTTATACTTGTATAGAAAATAATCCTTTTCTTGGAGAAAGTACAACCAGGAAGATATTCAAAAGCACTTTGTTGTTTTATCTTCACAATTTTTCGTGTATAAAATGAAAATAACCGTAAATACTTGCAAGCATAAACTTAGTCAAGGTTGTACAGTCAAAAATTAAATAAATTATTTAATTTAAAAGCTCTGTACAACAACAACAACGACAATAGAAAAATATTTAAATTTCAGAATGGAGGCGTTTGAAATATAATATAGAGTTACATTTTTACACAACAAAACGACTCCATAAATAACTTTGAGATTCAAAAATGGCACATTTCTTTTGAATGCTGCCTCTCATGTAATAATTTGACATACACATACGATGCATTGTGCAAACTTTAATGTCTTAAAAGGCAAATTAGATGCATGTTGAACAAAACGGCACATAAAATGACGGCACTTATGTAGGCATTAAAAAGAAACTTTATGGCATCATCATTCCTTTCAGCATTCCCCGTCGTTGTCCCTCCCTAATAATGCAAAACTCTACTGCAATGCAGAGAGTGGTCCATTTTTCGCAAACGTAATGATAATGAGTGAAAGAGGAGCCGTAAAGTCATTTTGGGATTGGAGAAAATGGTTGAAATATAATGAGTACACATGCCTATATACCTACGCTCAAGATTTATTCCAATAAGCAATAAAAAACAAGTGCCTACATTCCACATACACACGTATTATACGTACACTCACTCTACCGGACATGGAGTATATGTCTTTATATCCCTTCTAACATGCATCACACATTCCAAAGCCAATGGAACCTGCTGCCTTGTTTTGTTGTAGTGCCCACTGTATTTCGAAACTCTGTTCTTATATGTTAATGATGGTTTCCTTCACACACACACACACAACCTGATCATTATATCACCTTCGGTGAAGGTTTTGTGGGCGTACAGCTCTATATTTATTGAAACCATAGGTGTACGTGGCTTATGGACAGCTAAAGTGTATAGAGAAAGTTTCTTACATGTTGATACATAATTTTCCAGAGGTATAGTTATGCACTCTGTAGACCATAACTATCCTGTGTTGTAGTAGAGAGAAAAGAACCTTAAATGCAGTGCATTGTTCAGATAGGAAATGTCAGGGTCGCAGGAAAAGCCGCACTAAATTACATGCGTGTCTCGTTGAATGTTGGTGCACTTTCTATCTCGCCAACTTCAACAATGAAGTTGAATAGGTAGCCATTATCATATTCTTACATCTATATAGGTCATCATCAGGTTTATTTTAAATGCTAATAACCAGCGTGAATGTATCAAGGTATATTACAGAAATGTACTTATCCAATTATGCTGTTTTCAACAAAGAGGAAATGGATTTTTTCAGACTTCTATAGAATTGTACGGTCTAGATTATATTATATCCTGCTTAGAAAATAATTTAAACTCCGGTTCCGGTATATTCATAATTTGTTAGATTCTTTTGCTCTTTTACTGTACGATAATCGAGCTCGGCTCCCGACAAAAAAATATTCTACTTATTATGTAACTTACATAATGTAAGTCCCGAGTTGGAAGATTTTAAAGCTATGTAGAATATAATGCAGTAGGTTTACGACGTCAGAGAATATAAAATGTCAATGGAGGAATTCGAGACTTCCCTTATCTCATTTTCTACCGAGTGTACTAGATTATATAATGGAACCGTGGAATGAAGCCAGCCACATGAAATTTTAACGTGTAGAACGAAGTACCTCATTTATCTCCCCGTCGTCCGCAAGAATAGAGCTCCCACCTCTCTATACATGTTTACTCAACCAGGACATTAAACTGTTAGTCGTAATCAGGAGATTTCTCGTAAAAATAGGGCTGCTACAGTACACACGGTACTGTAAACTGGTCAATATCTCGTGTGGTTGTTCATAGAAAATTACTATACAATATGCCAACATTTACTAGTAGACATTAGTGGCAATGCCATCAAAATAGATTCATAATGACAATACTATTTTTAGACTACGGTGTGGATTTTCTGTGATCACCACCCTTGCCCTGTGGTGTTGGCATATGTGTCCCTCTTCGTCACAGTCAGAGCGACAACAACGCTTGTATTTGTTTAGGAGAGTACAAAAGCACAAGGAAACAAAATTCCATACAGTTGATGTATTTTTAAGCATTGCAGAGTCCAACTAGTCGCTTTTAGTTTACTTTCATTGAACGCAAAAAAACTGAATTGTTAGGTTTTCACCACGGTCCGCCATGTCCAGAACTATTGGGTAATAGTGACCAAGCTGGAGAATGTGGACACAGTTGCCGCATTCGCAATCAATGAGAATGATATGTCCGTGCAGGTAAATTTTGACCATATGTAAAAGACGTTAATTGCGTTTTAAAATTGGGATGGTGGTTTACCCCATACTGTACTGCTGTCATAACCTGCTGTTACTATTGCCAAAATTGTCAGCATTTTTTGTTCGGTATGTTACCCTGAAGTTTGCTTAACATGCGACGAAACAAGTAACTCATGATATTACGCCCATTGCAGTTTGCGGGTAAAATTGCTGCCACTCTTGCTCTTCATCCTGTTTTGAAAAATTGCATATAATTCATCAGTTTAAGGTATGTAATCATTTTTGTCCTGTTTTTGCAACTACCCCGATAGCTATAGCTGCTGCTGACTGACTGTTAGGCCTTGATTTCTATCACTACCTCATTGTGAACATTGGCTTTCTTCGAAATTTAATTCCACCGAAACAAAAGTGCTGAAATATGGGACTGTATTGTACAAAATAATAAAATACCCGGGTGTTTGAAGAACCGTTGAATAATATACATTGTTTTCCCCAACTTCCTACAAAGACGATATTATTCACATTGCTATCAAACACAGCAGTGGTGTGCAATTGTGCACAATCTTGTGCTGAGAGCTGATTGGACTATGAACAAATCTGCGGGAATAAAAACAGACTTAATGGAACAATTGTGCGGTTTGCGAATAACAACTTCATATTATGCTTTCACCGTTAACTTTTCATAGACTGAGGGTTGAATAATGCAGCTATTGCTGGGCTCACAGGCATACAGTTTAAAATAATATTTTGCGACAGGTAAATGAACCATATAAAACGGTTCCTGCACTCAAAAGGGTTATTGGCATATTATTTTTACTGGTCATCTAGATATGTCAAATCTACAATGTAAAATGTTCC
>JAHZNB010005978.1:0-14334 GCA_027744295.1 Callyntrura guangdongensis
CTTTTGACTCATCTGCATCTGAAGAATGTTGGCATTGGGAGCTGCTTCTTCCCATTTTCATAAGGTTAACGACTTTTTGAAATGAAACGTAAACACCAACTAGTAATAAAAAATTATGTCTAAATTATACTGGTATTATCGTATTAACTAACCATTTCCTACTAGCTAGAAAGAACCCAGTGCCCTTAAATCGTCGCATATTTGGCCTATCATACGAGATAAACGACTCTGCTAGGAGATTCACAATGGGTCGAAATATTCAAAGTCGAGAAATGTATGCTGCACTGCAAGGCTAACTATACCTATTCTCTAAAACGCTCCTGTCAACCATTACATTTGTTCATACGTATATAATCAAATACCTTCTCTCATTTTTTAAATAATTTTCTAACAAAATTTATACAGTGAAGATACCGTGGCAGAGGCAATTGAAACATTTGTTCGAAAAAACCCAGAGATTATTCCTTCTGAGGATTCTCAATGGCCTGCTGACGACATTGACGATTACAGTGGATGTGCTAAGTCACTCAAGGAATCATTTTACTATCATGCTAATTTACAAGAGCATGATGCTTACTCCAGTAGCAGCAGAAGAGTAGTCGCCAACAGGGATTATATCGTTGATAACGTAAATGAATGAATATAAGATTTTTTTCTTGCTAACTATATATATTCCTATGCAATAAAGATATTCTAACATACAATTAGTACGGAAATTGTGTTTATTACTGTGTTGCATTCTTTGTAGCTAAATAAGAGCAGGGTTTAATTCGAATGCATCAGCAGAAACTCTGTTTAATAGCAATTTGTTGAGTTTTGGCTGAGAAAAATCCATATCCGCATTTCCGCAAGTGTTTATGTGTATGAAATGATGGGAGTACATTGACAGTTTGCGGTTAAACATGACAAAGTTTGTGGGAACCGATAGCTTTCTTTATGGACTCTCCTATCCTTCCTAAACTTATCAACTTGTATTTTAGCTTCATTCAAAAAATAAATTGCCCATTTCGAGATATATATATATATAAACTTATCTATTACACTATATTGCAGACGTCGTTTTAACATCGTTAAGCAGACGAAATAACGTATTTTACGAACCTTTTTTCTCATGTTATGTTCATTGATTAGTTAAGTTAGTTTTTTGGGCATGCACATCAACGTGGAGGCTATTCCATTGTGTTCTTTTTAAGTGTACTTATATTCCAACTGAAAACTTTGGGTCACACACGTGTCCTTGAAGTGTTCTACCATTTACTGGTGCATGCAGATACCTGCTGCATACAACAAAGCACGCCGTGTAACACGCCCCTCTCACCAAAGCCGTTTCTCGCCGGTTATAATGTTGAAACGAAAGAGATACAAAAATTAGTTTGACATTCAAATGCAAAGCAGATCCATTTACTGAAATTTCCTTATCGAATGTCCATTGACGTTTTACAGTTTGTATGCGACAAGTTCTAAAATAGAATATAATGTTGTATTCTACATCATCTAACAAGTAGTCTGGTGAGAGAGGTTCATTGAGAGTTCATTCTCAGTCTACATCTGCAAGCCACCATCGTCGAAAGTGAAACCTGTGTACTGGAAAAGGTGTATCTAGTGAAACAAATCATGATTCTCGGGTAGTCGAAATTTCAAAGGAAATCTGGGATAAGTGTTGTTTGCCACAAAGTTCGTTTTAAAAAATTCGGGGGTTTTCCGTGATTTTAGTAGAATGGGTCCAACGAAATGGATCTTAATATTATTCCTTGTTGCCCGCATCAAGGCAAATGTGCAGTTTGGAGAGCAAGGAAACGATTTTATGGGCAATGGCGGAGGAAACATACTAGCAAATATACCCCCGCCTCCCCCACCGTTAGCGTCCTACTTTATGGACGAGGAAATACTGATTGAAGCTATGATAAATGAAAATCCTGACCCTGATGAATATCCCGACCCTACAGATGATACTGAAGTACGGGAAGAACTTAGAACGGTATGTTATCACCAATAAAATACCAAAATAGTTTCAAAATGGAGAAAATGAAGGGAAGGATGAAAGTATGTATAACATACTGGAAAAAAATATTTTTAGAACCGTGTCCCAAGAGCAACCAACTATTATGGTCATCCTGTATCTTCATACTCCGGTAGTAGTAGCGTCTATCCCAAATGTTCCGGTCCAGAAGGATATCCCGGCAGCTGCAAACCTTTGGTTTTATGCTCGCAATATTATGGAACCGCTGTACACTTCAAATATGACTCATCAAACTACTATAAATCGTGCTCGTACGGGTATGGCTATCAAGGAGTGTGTTGTCCTGAAGTCACATATTCAGGTAGTTGTACGCCTTCGATTCATAGCGGACATATACCTCCAGGATATACGATATACCAGAACCTTTCTTGAGGCAATATTTTATAAATAGGGACATATTTAACACAGACAATGTTCATGTTTTTCCAGGAAACGCACCTTTAATCATCAATTATGACGCAAGAAAATACGGAGGATACGATGGAAAATATGTCAACATCCCCCCTCAAGCTATCAAACAAGCCATTCGGTATGCGCTCGAGTATCATGACAAAAACTACAGGCACGACCAACATTTGGGACGAGATGAGGACGATCCATCATATTGGGGCAACGGCGTAGCTCAGGATCAATATGTGGATGAGCTGAAAGATACAGGCGACCTCGGTGCAATACTGGCCATCGCTACGTACTATCTTCAAAAATCGTAAGAAAAAAAATTCATGATGGTAGTCTTTCCTTATATGCATACGACATTCATTTGCGAGGATAAAAAGCAATGCGAGAAATGCACCATTCGGGCCTGTTCTTTCTTACCATGGGAGGATGTTTTTAGTAGTAGAGAGATTTGCATTTTATCGTTGTTTAAAAATTTGTCAATATTGTTTGCCTACTACAGTTATGGGTACAAGCCAGAGTCGTACTTCGAAGGTGGAATTCTTCGGTACAACGACGTTGCTCAGTATCTCCCTCACAAATATCGTCAAATTTGTGAGAGCTTTGACCAAAAATGCTACCCATCCAAGTACCGCACCATTGATGGCTCGTGTAACAATATAAAGTATCCGTACATTGGAAAAGCTCTCACTGGCATGGGCTACATTCGTTTACCAAGGTAAAATATGTGCAGGTGAAGGGAAGGTGGGTTATCTGCACTGTAACTCAAGTGAATAGAATGACTGCATGGGTATTCATAAATAAATGAAAGTAGAGACCGTGTTGATGAAGGTGGAATATTAATAAGGAATAGAATATATGCTGGTGGTAATGATTTTCAGGTATAGCGACGGAGTTTACCAGCCACGACATAGTATGGATCACAGACCTCTCCACAAAGTACGCCCCATGAGATATGACGCACTGCCAGATAAGGATGTCGCAGAAAAGTCTGTGAACATGATGTTTGTCACTTATGGACAACTTATTGCCCATGACGTATCCCACGTACCATTTTACCAAGCTGAGGATGGCAAATTTTTGGATTGCTGTTACGGATACAACATGGGTGACCAGGAAGTTAGCGAAAAATGCTATGCCATTGCTCTTCCTCCAGACGATGGATTTTATAAAAGCCACCGAAGGGAATCCTTAGATTGTCTCAATTTTGCTCGTTCCATGATTGCGCCCAACAACTACTGCTCTTTAGGATATTCGTCCAAGGTAGATAATGTTACGTTTCATAATGACGAATTTAATTCTCGTTTGTAGTGCATTATTTATTAAATTATAATTATTCTTAATTAAAGAGGTACAGTCATATATTCGTGGAGCAACCTTCGGATAAAATTTAAACTGCTCGCTTTCTTGTTTATCTATGCACTTCCCAGTTAAATAGACAAACTCATTTCCTTGACTGTTCCATTATTTACGGAATTTCCGATAATGAGACGGACTCCCTCCGAGCAGGAAAATATGGACTTTTAAAATTCTCCAAAGTTGGCCATCAACACTACTTGCCCATTGACAAGGACGCCGAGTGTTTCAAATCATCCGCCGACTTTTGCTTCAAATCTGGGGATCTTCGAACCACCCTTCAACCTGGAGTCCTCGTTGGACAAACAATAGGCTTGCGACTTCACAACTACTGTGCCCGGAAATTGTACAAGTTGCTACTCGGTTGGAAGTTTATGTACGACTACGCAATCCTTCCTCCAACGAAAGGATATTCATACGACTACGATCCAGAAGTTAAGCCGTGGACTTTTCACGAATTCAGTGGAGCTACCTTTAGGCATCACTCGGCTATTTATGGCAAGGTTATACTCGCAGATGAGTATTACAAGCCAGAAAAGGCCCTTCCTTTAGAAGACTATTACAACAGCGGGCTCATCCTTAAAAATCCGTACAATTATGAAAAGATAATACGAGGGTTCATGCTAGTGCCCCAAAGGAAAATAGATGAGTATTACGATCCTGCGGTGAGTCCATATCATACCTATTCCTATTCACTTTCGCTCACTTTCTCCACAATGCAATCCTTCATGAGACACACACTAGCGCAATGTTGTATTACTTACTATTATGTTTGTTTCCTCCCGCTGCTGCTGCTGTCATCTTGAAACGTTCTGTTTGCGGGGTTGTTGTTTGTTATTAGACTCGGATTCGATATGTTTTTATGAGGGAGCATATATACTTTATTTCATCTGTGGTATTCCTTTCTGTATCTGTGGTAGTGTACTCGGTATTTCATATTTCACGTAATAAGTTACCTATGCGGTGATGATGATGATGATTTTTGTAAGCTTTCTAGCGTACCAGTCGTACCACATAAAAATATTTTTTAGACGAAAGAATAAGCTGCCTCAAGTCCTTTTTTTACCCTAATATTTGATAGTGCACGACCGCTTGTTCCACCGAGCTCACGTTTTTCTGTCGTCTGTGTCTGATATTCGGCACAAAACTTTTACTTCCTTGCAAAAACAGCTTTTTATGTAATGAGATCCATTGTACTCGCTGGAGCTAGGGCTGAGGATAGATATTAATTTTTCGTCATTGAAATCCACGCAACCAACATGCACACGCTTTTTTACGTAGCAATACATTAGGTACAACGTACTTTCGCCTATTTTTCAATTTGCTACTATTAGTTTTGTTTGATCTCATTACTGCATACGTTAATGTGTGCTTATGAGGATTTTATTAAAATAAGTTAATGCATGACATGGTACGCTAATTATTATTTCATAAATGCCATTCGAGTGCTTTTACTATTTTGATGACTTTTTTTTTAAAAAAAGGTAAGCGACTTGTTGTTGAAAAACAATCGTACTTTTGGTTTGGACTTACCCACATTCAACGTAAAGCGTGGAAGAGATATGGGTCTTGCCAGTTATAATGACTTCAGGGAACTTTGCGGACTCAAGCGAGCCTATTCGTGGAAGGACTTTTATGATGTTATGGATCCATCAGTAAGTATTTCTTTATCTTTTTTACCGTGTCATATGTAACAGACGAATGCACTCGAGTCTACTTGACTACTACTTAATCTTGACTCACGACGACTCTAGAACCAGGTTTAGTGGGACTGGAGAAAACTCGTTGTCAAAGAAATGGAGTGTATATAAAAAATTGATCTCTGGATACCTTGTTGCATGGGAAACCATGGTACATATTGTAACGTATTACGTACAAGCATGTCACAAATATCATTTCTAAACTATATGAAACTCGACGATACATACTAACAGAATTAATTGAGAGATAGTTTGCACCTCCCATTGAAAAGTCATTTATAATTTTACAACATACGAATATTTGGAATCTTGTTAAAAAATCTTGAAATTTTAAAACTTTTTTTTTACTTAAATGAGCATATATGGTTCCGTCTCTAAGTTGTGTCTATGTAAAAGCAATTTGGAGGCATAGTTTATCAATTACAAAAGTAAAAATTCTTCTTACATTTATGGTTCTTGTAGATGTTGGGAATGAAAAACGCAAAAATATGCGCGCACACACACAACACAAATTTATGTACACAATTTAGCTCTGACGACACACAATCAAAAATGTCTTTTATAAATGTCACGTACACATTTAGATGAGAACTAGAGATGGATGAGAAAGACGTGACAGTTTTATGAAACAACTATGAACTATCGTTGTATAATTTGATTATGTCGTTCCTTTCTTGTATGCAACGTCAGCTTTTGTAACATTATTTTTATAGCTTTGCCGCTACAATTTTGTACTTTCTCTATTTTCAGATAGTTGCCAAATTAGCTCAGTACTACAGGTATCCTGATGACGTAGACTTGTACGCGGGAGGAGTGGTGGAAAGGCATATTAAGGATTCTTATCTTGGTCCAACGTGGTGGTGCATCGTCGGCCACCAATTCCAAGTCTGGAAACGGGGAGATCGTCACTTTTACACGCATGGGGGAATGCCACATTCTTTCTCTGAAGGTAAAAAATGACACGTAGTCTTGCCAAATTTCATTTTTATGGATGTGTACAAAATGGTGAAAGATAAATAAATGCTCACTCATTGGAACGCACATTTGTACTGTGTATGGGCAAAAAATAGTTTCAAAAGCAAATTTCTAACCTGATGTCATTTTGCATGACACCTCACATCTGGACTAAGTAAATACGGAAAGACAAGCATGGATTATATTGTCAACCGTGTTGATTTAGTTTTAGTGTCAACATTGCACCGAATCCGGCAAATAAACAGTTTTGACAACTATATTCTTTATAGCTTAGTTATTAGACCATCGTATAAACGAATAAAATGAACGCATTTGTCTTGGTGTCATTTGTCACTTGTACATTTGTTTTGCTGGTAGTATTGATTTAAGTGTGTATGACTTATTTGCCATTTTTCCTTCGATGGATAATAGCTCAACTAGACGAGATCAGAAAGATGTCAATGTCAGCAATGATTTGTGCCACGAGTTACATCAAGACCGTTCCGACATTTGGTTTCCGAGGAATATCTACTGGGTAAGCAAAAATAATAATATCCAGCCCAAAGTTTGTATATTACAAACAAGATCCACAAAAAAATATTTTTGTATGAGACGACTAGTCTCCTATACTGTATTGCGTAAAAAGTGAACAGTCCTTAACTTATTTTGTTTGTCTGTATTGATTAAGAAACCCGGTCGTAAATTGTGATGATCAATATGCCTTGCCCAGGATGAATTTTGCAGCATGGAAGGACAGTTACTAACATGCAAAATGAACCGTGGACGTAATTTTTGTTGATAATACATTATTTTGTTTTTCTGTCATGACCTTTCTATTCATGTCTATATTTATTTAATCGTACCTAGTCGTGAATAAGTCTTAAGTTGTTTATCGATATATTNATTATTGGGAACGAAATAAAGACGTGTTGTTGAAATAATCATGAAACTAAACTAATCAATAAGTGCATATCGTTATTAAGAAACAGGACAATGCAATAATGTCCATATATACAACTTTTCCCGTGCTAAATTCACATGCTAAAAGTAAAATTTCATCCAATTAAGGAAGTCTCAAAGGCGGGATGGGGCACTGTAAAAGGTATTTTTCATTTAGTTGCCAGCTTACCTTATCATTTGCATTTATCCATCGTTCCACCCTTGTATCACATTTTTCGTTTTAGGTATTTTTTTGCTATTCGTTTCCGTGCCCATCCATACAATTGAGCGGAAATGAAGCAGCTATTCATTCCATACGCATGAACTTCGTGTCAGTTTGTAATGAAAGTTTATATATCATCATTTCAGAGGCAATAAACAAGATTACGATCAAATGAAAACAAGATGGATACTAAATGAAGTTGGGTCAACTAAAAGGATGCATAGTCTCCTCCTTCAAGAAGACTTTTCCTAATATCGTTTTAAATATAAATGGCCGTGTTTTCTTTTACAACAACAATGGCTCTTCCAAGACACACAAAACAAAGGGGGAAACTTACCTCAAGGTTATGAGATGTTGAAATTAAAAGCACCATACTGCATGAGACAAATTATTCCATAATTATACAAACTTTTAAAATGATGAATATGTAAAAACGTCATTTGCCCACTGTAGCATGCACGTGCTAAAGCAGCAATGTAACAACAACGAGGGTAGGGTACTGTTTCATCAAAACTTCAAAACTCAGACTCGGGTTCATAATTAAATTACTTTGAAAGGAAACAATGATTATGTCTGAGTTAGATAGAATCCTAACTTGGTCTCAAACTCTAAAATTATAACAAATCAAATTATATGGTACTATGCTACCGTAGACCAAATTTGATATAAACCACAAGACATAATTAGAGCTTTCTCATATTACTGCCGCAATACATTTTATTGCTGCTAAGCTAAGTTAGGTTTCTCATGTCAGTCAGCTTGTATATATTACAACCTGCTTTTGATCCAATTAATTTAATTTTGGACCCGAGTCAGGGTCTAATGTAAACAAGTTGCCATCAAATGCGATTTCATCAACAACAAAATCATACAATAAAATTTTGTACATGTACTTTACTACTTCCCGTTAAACAGTTGTTTTAATTGTTGTAGTCTGTTGTAACAGTGATTTGGTACTGCAGCGTTGACAGTTTTATACAACAACTTACCGAAAAATTAAACTTTTATGCATAAATGTATAGATGATATATTAGCCAATAATAATATAATATTGTGCATAGTTATTTACATCAAATCTGAATCGCCGAAATCAACCGTGTATGCATATATAAGTGTTTCATTCAGTTTCAACTTTTTATTCCACGCTGAAACTGCTTTAAGACAGTCAAGCCAGAACAAATACACATATATACCTACATAATACATAATATAATTTTTCATGTTCCCGTTGGATAGCTCATGATGATGTTCTACACAGTTTCATACTTTCACTCATTCAAAGATTTCTAAGTTAACACTAAAAGAATTATAGGATATTCGTATTCATAATTTTAATAGATAGCAGTAACACTATCATTCTACAAACTCATGGCCTTTTAACAATACTTTCAAATGGTAGACAATATTTGATTTTCGGTTTAAAAGATCAAAGTTATTACGGATAAGCAATCAACTGTTCAAGGAAAATTTCGATGAGAGAAATAAAGTACGCATAAAACATGACTATCTGTCTCGATAAAGAGCAAAAGCAAAAGCTGAAACCGAACTAGAATAGTTACATAATGACGAAATCGTCATGATAAATGACGATTTCCACATTATGTAACCATGCTAATTCGGCTTCAGCTTTTACTTTTGTTATCTTATAAGATAACATGGATGTAACGTAAAACTGCCTAAACTTCATTAATCTCAGAGTAGTCATAAAACTGAACTCCAGTCATCTTATGCTACTATTCGCATAGTTATATATTTCTTACAACATAAAACTTTGATGTATATTTGCATTTATCAGAGTAAATACAATCAACTATTTAACTACGTTACCTTCTTACTCAAACTATGCTGAAATTATTCAAAAGTTTACGGGATGTCTACTTGAAACTAAGAATATGCCTTTAGCAATAACGGTTCTTCATAATTTTATTAGTACTTCTGTCTAATGATGTGAATCTTTCTATTGCTACCCTTATCAATACGGAATGTAGCGTATACATATAGATGGCAAAGATGGTGTATGCCCACCTCTTGTTGTTAGTAATTTAGCACAATCCGTCAAATACATTTTACCTATAACAATAATTACTATTAAATCTGTGTTGTGCAGGGTGCCATAAAACCATAGTAGACAATTAAAATCTATATGCATGTTGTTATATTATGTACAATCTCACAATAATTGAACGAGTTTTTTCGTAGATTTCCTTCCTGTTTCAGTTAATTACTTAAATACAATTTTTGAGAACCCATAAACCACTCATAATAACACGTAGTACTCATAAGCTACAGCTACACAGTATCTTGTTACTGGTTACGTTTACGCGCACGATATAGGTAACGTAATTCGGTGAAAGGAAATATAATATGTATATTTTTCATCAAGGTATGATATAAGTGTAGATTAATAGCAAAATGCTTTTGTCGATAAACAGTTTTGTGATTATTACTACTATTATTAGTAGGTAGGTATGCTTATGTTTTAGTCAAATCGATTCGTGTATGAAGTACATATATGGAAAAAGCATGCTTGACTTTTAAACGACTTTTAGAATAGCAAACCAAATATCGCATTACAGGAAAATAGAAAGTAGAAAAGTGTTACGCCGATCCACATCTCATGGTTGTAGATCACGACCATCTGTTTTGTTTTAATGAACCAAAGTTATGGGATATTGAAACTATCAAAATGCGTGTGTTATTGATACTCGGTCGGTGGTGATTTGGCATGTTCATCGTAAACAACAAGTATAGTAGTACAACTCCAGAATTTTTGTTCGTAGTTTTGATATTCAATATAGCATTATTAACATTATATAACATTTAATTTTTTCCATTAATCGACAGGTGTGTGTGCAACTACGTTCCATTCTCCCATAGTATGAATATTAATTAAGGGGATATGTCCCCACAAATACGTACACAGACATACAGTCATATCGGATTCCAGTATTTTTAAAAGTGATTTTCAACAATTATAATGTTAAACTAAATATAATGTACACATACATAAATCGTTTTAGTAAATTGAATTCCTTGCCTGGTGTATTTCCTTCAATGTTTTAGTCAAAGGACGTCTTCCCAAAAATGCATGTTCCGGTGGATTTAGCATCGTCAGAGTAGAAAAACTCCTTCCACAGGACGGAATAGTAGGCCGCATCAACCTTTTTCCCACCCTGAAAAGTAAGCATTGTTTGTAATCATCACCAGACTTTGTTTTTTAACGAATTTTACTATAGCAACCACAATATTTTTTCCACTAATTTAATTTACCACTTGACTTTACGATTTGATTTACGATTGAGAGCCCTTGTAGTGTAACAAAATACCATAAACGTAGAGAAAGCGAACTGAAAACCAAGTGAAAGCAATGAAAGGTATATCAACTCTTACAATGGCTGTCGTGACCTATTATTTTTGCAAATGAGATTTTCGTAATTTTTATGCGAGGGGTTTTTCGCGTTGTGTAGTATGCTTCGAAAAGTGCGAAATGTCAAATTTGCTTTTAGACAAGCATGGTTCCACATTATACAAATAATACGTTCTCACGATAGAGTGGTGATGCAACAAGAAGTTACCTATTACTATTACAAATACAAACAGAATATTTTGTAGCTAAATAATTCAGTGATGCTAAAATGTTACAATGTAAGCACGCTTTTACGTCTCGTCTTTTAATAGGTGCGTACCTCTTTATAGAAGACTTCATACAATTCCGACTGTATTACTTTGTTGACACGTCAGTACACATATACCCTACATGGATGTGTAGCAAGAAATATGCTTCAGATTAGCGGGTAGGTATTGTACTATTTGTACTACAAACAAAATAAGTATAGACGCCCTTTCAAGATATGGGATGTAATGCTATTGTTTTTAGAAAACCATTGCTTGTTGCTCTCTTATTTATCCACGAGTCCTCCTCCTGACTGTGCATTCATAATTAGGCAAGCTAAGCTTTCCCTCTTTATCCACTTTACTATTCTTTCATTTTCGATTTCGAAACTAGTTTGCATCACACTTGTTACTACACAAACATCTCCTCAACTTTCTCCCATCTTCTGCTTCCTCGGTACGTGAAGCATGAATAGAATGCCTGAGTGGTAACGTGTTTATGCTAGCGTGCATGCAGCAACGAATGTTCTCTTTAGTTCGACAATATGAGCATAAAACCAAAAAGCACTAAAGAGTTTGCCTGAATTTTTTGTTTTCACCTGACTTTTAAAAGCTTTCATCGTCACCTAGAGAATTCCTACCGTGCGGACTGAATACTGTATGGTAAAACCTAATAAAGTTTATCAGAAAAATGAACAAGCAGCAAAATATTTATAAAATGTAACAGTCTCAATATGGTGTGGTGTGGTAAGAGCAACCACTTTTGCTTCTTGGTATCTCTCTACACCCCTCAACAGCAGGGAAAAGGTTTTGAATATACTTATCTGACAGGTTCCGGCTGTGCTCTGCTCATTTCAAAATGTTTTCTGACTAAAACATAAATGGATATTGGATATTAAGTTGTAAGCCCATAACAAGTAACAATAAACTATATGTGTAAAAAATGTATCTAAAAAAATAACCATATCCAATTCCTGTGCACGGTTTTATGCGTTATAATCTATACCCTACTTCGGCCATATACTCCTGTAAAACATTATCTGTTATCTAGCAGAACAGCTAAATTAGTTGCTGTCAGTTTCCTCTCATATTCCCCCAAATCTAATGTCTTGAAATAGTTTTCTAGTAGCACAAGCCCGAAAGTTAAACAAAACCGGCCGTGCTATTACTCGCCCGAGCTAAACTTATTTTCAGTCTCGCTTCCCTAGCCCCCTTAATGTGACACCTTTTCACTTTCATTACTGTTTTACACGCCGCCTTTTATAATGGGTCAAAGTTAATGAGTGTTTCTCGTCTTTGTTGCTTGTAAAATTTGTCGTTGTAGGTGGCTTACTCGCATTTGCCTTTAACATACCGACACACATCGCTTTTCCACGTTGTCGTCCGTTTTACATAATGTACATGAAATGATGTACAATTTAAAGATCTAGATCTAAAAGCCGAAGCGCGCATAAGAGCTTGAGTTGAATCTTGATAGTGTTTTTAATATTGTATATCGTACAAGTTTTTTTTTGCCATGGACTATGAAAATCCTTTCAAAATTAATTTATTGCCATAACCGTATCAAGTTGCCGTATAGGCACGTAAGGTTTGTTGACCTTTGAAATTATGATTGTCGGGTCGTGTATTTTTATGTTGCGTCGATAATGAGATTGGGGGTGTGCAAAAAGCGTGGTAATATACAACATATTCGAGGGAAGTAATGTAGATGGTTTAAGCTTTATATATGAAATGAAAGAGCCCATGTGTACATACCATTGTGAGTACTATATGTGCCAACAAGACATAGGTATGTAATATAATATGTCGACTATGAAAGAAATTGGCTTGTTTTTAAGTAGCTACTATACCAAGCCCATGATTCATATGTCCCTACACCAATCCCATTTTCGAGAATTTTCTAACAAAATTTGCTGTATACGTTTTTGTTATACTAAACATACTCATCAATTTGATTTTGAATACTTGTATGGATGTCATAATGAACTAGTACATTTATTACGCTTACGCTTATTGAAAACATTTTTTGTAAAAACTCAACTAAATGGAATCAATTGTGGAAAATCTTTGACTCAAGTCGATCAATAAGTAATACAAAAGTGAAACGTTGCAAAATACGTACCTTAGAGATAGTTTCAAAGGCTCGGCGACTTTCATCTCCACCGACGCCAAAGCTAGTACAGACAGAAGTAAATTCATCCACATCAATACAACCATCTCCTGTAAATGAAAAATAGATGTAAAAACATGTGTACATCAAATAACAAAACTTTTATATGAAGGATGAACTGAATTGGGCATATGAAAGCTATAGAATAAAAATATAACGTAAAAGAGAGTCTTTGAAGCATCCATAACATAACACATCACACATCTTATCTTTCAGTTCTAAGCAAAAATACATTATTGAGTGTGTTGCATCAAACGTAGTAGTTAGAAAAACGAACAAACATGCTTCTCTTTTATAGTCCACACGGTTAATAATTAGTAAATCAGGGCTGACATAGTTGATAGTGTACAAGTGCAGTGGTACGGTACAAAGTACAAAGTAAGTATAACCTTATGTACCTGATGTATCCTGTAAGTTGAACATAAATTGCATGTACGCTTTTTGCCAGTCTTCGCTAGCAGCCTCGTCACTCCACAGTTGGCACCATTCGTCCCGACTCACCTGAGAACGCAAAAATTACCCAAATAAATATTGAAAATTAATCATACTAAAATATACAACTATTTACGAAAGCATGTACAGTGATTTATGCACCTGATCATCTTTGTTAGCGTCTGCACTTGAGCGTAGAGCATCCCATATTTCCAAAAACTTCTTGCTAGTTTCTTGATATTTTGTATCATCCTTGGACCAACCTCGAATTTGGCAAATTTGCTAGACATGACAAAGTACAAAATAAAATTTTGAAGAAAATTCGGTTTGGTGTTGTTGACTAATGGCAGATATCATTGTATCATTTTAAAGTTATACAATAAACGTTATACAGGCTTGACATTTAAAACGTTTCATAAAAAATCAGTTGATTCACATCTACCATACCACAATTACATAAATATGAGCAGAGTCCTTCGTTCAAAAATGTCAACACTTTCTTTAAACATTACTACGCTAATTTGTAAAAGTA
>JAHZNB010005979.1:0-11421 GCA_027744295.1 Callyntrura guangdongensis
TAACAGGTAGACAGACAGACAGGAGGATAATCTTATTAACTACTGAATTCTTCTTTCAGTAGTTAACAATACGGTAAACATTTTAGCGGTGAGTTACCTGTGCAGTTAGGTAGGAGTGTTGTGTTGGCAGGGAAAAGAGAGGTTGGGAGAGAAAAATTTCCCCTTGTTTATCATCCATTTACACACGACGCAATAACAACAAGTCATATTAAACGACGATTGATTTTGCATGTTTTCAGGGAAACAAATGGAAGAACGCATTTGTACTACCATTTCGTAAGCATAAAAGAACCGTAATGTGAAGTGCAATCGTTTATAGAAATGGCAGAGAGAAAGTAAAGCCTTGCTCCATTCCCACTTCCTATCTAATTTTGTTTCATAACTCGGGTACGTTACATGAATGCACATTTTCCTTTATGTGGGATGCAGCGTTGCTACTTTTTCATGAAGCACATTATTTTTTTGTTTGTTCTTAATTTATTTTGTTACAAAGCAAAAAACTTACAAATAAATAATGACGTGGTAAGTACCTATCGCGGGAATAAAATAATGGATGAGTCATGTATGATACCGATAATAATGTACAAAACGTTTTGTACATTTGAACGTTTTCGAACGTAATGCCCCCATTCCTTGTCCTTTTCACACACAAATCCATTCCTCATAAAAATTTATTGACAAACGTGTGTAATACAAGATACTTTCAAAAACAAAAGAACATTGAAGTATCGATCGGATGATAATATATATTATTTATTATTATGCTGATTTAATGGGATTTCCTTTATTTAAAAAATATTAAATTTCGACATGCTGTCGTACACAGACTAACGATAAGAGAGATACGGGGAAGAGAAAAAATAATTGTAGCAATAATATAATGCGTAGAGCGATTAATGATTACTGCTGCTTTTAAGTGTCAATAATTCTCGGATGTTTCCCAAGACGATTCTGACGATGATCGACATCGTCACCGTAAAAAAAAAAGATCGTCCTCCTCTGTAGGTATGATTTATGGCTATCATTACTATTATACTTATTGCATGTACTCAACATATATAACTTACGGTTTATAGCCGTTTTCTACTCCCATTACCACAAAGCGAAGTCAAAGCTCGATAACTTTTAGCAATATCTCTCGTATGTGAATGAACGTGCTATTCAGTCGCGGCTAATCTCCACTGTAGATCAGTCCACGAGGCAGCAATATACAGAGAAGAGGGCAAGTGTAATGGAAAATATGTACCATTTTGATTGCAGATAAAAGATGTACTACACAAGGATACGCCGGAAAGTGTTGCATTTGCACGCGGTCTGGTAGCAATTTGACGCTTCTGTCGATGACGATGACGATCCTGCTGCTGTTGATAATCTGATCCCGCAAGTTGCAAATCCTCATTTAGAGAAATTAGTACTTTTTCCGATTTTTCTGTACACATAAAACTAACATCATGCGTCAGTGAACACAATTTCGCGTGCAGAACAATAGAAAATCAATATACTTTATGGAGATGCCTACCGACATGTGGAGATTTAATGGGCTTCTTACGCGTGTGTGATGTGGTGATAGATGTCTAGTCTGGCTGGAATTCGATCATAGTCCATCAGAATGAGGATTAGTCATTTGATCAATGGCCTCTCGCGATTTTCCATTCCGCATTTTGGCAGCCATGCTGAAAACGGATGGCTGTGATGATCATCACAATGATTAAAAATGAATGTGAAATGAGCTAGACCACCACACCACAGAGCAGCTTACTGCATAAATCTAGATAGATATTTTGTAGAAAACCGATGAGTAAATGATGTTGTAAAGTTAATGATTGCATAACGAGACATAATGATAGAAAGCCCCGTCAGAAAATTTTCCAAGCTAAATAAGATCCATGTTGAGTTAAGTTGAATAAACCACCGGTGTGTCTTTGTCTTTTTCCCGATTTTTATGGGTAGCACGTGTAAATTAACAGCAGCAATGATAACAAAACAAAAACAAGCAAGGTGACCTTTTCCTAATAATCCGTCTAACGTCATTATTGTTTACATGAAATCTTGCCACGATATCTATCATCCTCGTGTTTTCTACTATTGGCAAATCATTCCCCGAACATCACCTATTTCTCTTTTTAGTATTAGATAGCCTGCCTTTTTTATCTACTGCGTTGTATGCTAATGTAATGTAAAAAATGCTTTCTCACGTACAAGGTTTACCGAGAAGTTTTTGTAGATAAGAGAAGAGAAACACAGAAAATGTTTCCATAATCTATACACATTAACGTTCCATGTATCTTTCCCTGTTACTCATCGTCATCATCAATGTCCTTTCTCAAAAGATGAAAATGGCAAACACATGCCTGCCAGACAGTCTCTGCTGACAACCGATGAGGTGAATATTTATTTAAAAAATGGGTTCATCAACACATATCAAAAAGGTGTCTTTCACTTTCACCCGAAATCAACCCGAAGCCAGCCGCAATGTGACAGGCACGAGGAAAAATTCGTTTACGGTAGAGCAGTTTTCTTCCTTTGAATAGTCTATATGACAGAGGAAGCAAGTACAGCAATTGCTAACGTGGCAGCACTGGCAGCAGCGAATGAGCAAGCGGGTATGAATTACAAATCAGACTTTTTTGTATCTGTTAAATTATCCTCGTATTTTCAACGTTGAGGATAAATAAACTATTACCTATACAGAAGAGGTATTACAATTACAAAAATAAGGCAAAAGATGTTTGTTCAAATAAAATATTAAATACGGTAATAAAGCACTCTTTGGAGAGAGATTGCTATTTTGTGGCCAAGTACCGTTTATTATAATAAAACCACAAAACAGTACTTATACAAAAACCCACCATTTCAATAATTGTGCCTCTGATCAGTCTGATCTCTTCATACTCAGAAAAATACTGTTTAACTTGACAGTCCATTTGGCATTCCGTGTGGTGTGATCTCAAAATCAGGTTGCCCATTTGTCGATTATTTGATTCATTTTAAAATACACATAAACCGTATTTTTTAAACTTTGTAAGTGACATAAATACAAGCCTACTAAACTATGAGGTAGTACTTTTTAATAGCAATAAAATAAACTTTATACAGTTCCTGACTCATTGGTTCGTGTACAAGAATTAATTTGTAAACTGGCTTGAGGCGGATTATTATAATGCACGTTTTACCTACCCACCACTACTCTGATTTAACAACAATCGCGCAGGTTTTTTTCCTTAAAAATGCTCATAACGTGTGGTATATCTGCTTTCTAAAAATACACATAAGTTTAAAAAAATATTTTCTTCATTTCACAGTTATCATGCACTTGCTGCATGGTAATAAGTTGGTAACAGGACAAGTAAGAATGAATCGCCGCGTGTCACCAAATCAGACAAAAATATGGTGATGCGAGACCATCGACGACAGTACCAGGAACATTTTAGCAGAGAAAAACATTCAAATCTCCACTTGGTGAGGGAGCGAGAATTTTGTTGTGAGCAGGAGGGGATTAAAACTGACGTTGTCCTCCGTGTGGGGTTTATCGTCACACCGTGTCAGTACATAGGCATATAGAAATTACCTATATGACCAGCATTCCAATTTGATGATCATGATCGTTCGATTATGGTTCATCTGTTGCAGATGATAACCCACTTTACATTATTGTTACTATGTAGTACAGGATCCCTGAAAGCAACGTACAATATGCAGAACGTCACATACCAACCAATAATAACCCCAATTTCGCTAAACAACACAACAAAAAAGCCGCCAGCACAGTAGCAGCTACAACTGTAATGTTAAACAGCAAAGCGGCTTAGGCTTAGCACAAATTAATTGTATTAGAAATACCTATCTGCAATATGCCTGCAAAGCTCATTTCTTGGGAGTCTTGTCTGGATTCTCTGGACATTTTTTTTGACTGACGAAGGTCTCGACTATTAAAAAACACAACACGCCACATAAACTCATTATTCATTCATTGAAAAATTAATCTCTGTTGATGAATGATAGGACGTATATTTTTTGACTGACGAAGGTCTCGACTATTAAAAAACACAACACGCCACATAAACTCATTATTCATTCATTGAAAAATTAATCTCTGTTGATGAATGATAGGACGTACATATATTATATACAATATATTTGAAAGATAGTACAGAGAGAGAGAGAGAGAGAAATGAGAGAGTACGTTTATTTTATGTGGGCACACGAGAAAAGTACAACTCATTAATTACTTTGCTGGCTATACAAGCGGTTTTGCCAACGTACAACTTTGTTTCCTTCTCTGCATTGCACAAACTTTTTTTGTTTATTTACGACGGACGCGGACGCTAGCCTGTCCTTTGCGTGATGGATGGCTGGAGGAAGAAAAACAAAATAAGAGAAAAAGACAGTTCATTTCAGCTAAGAACATTAAGATAATCCTTTTAGCCTTTTCAAAACAGCAAAAAAGTCAATTAGACCAGCAAGTATAGCCAGAAGACACTATTTTTTGGGGTTTATACAGAGTTTTAACGAAAATATACGTAGGAAAATTTTATGAAACTGTAGTAGTACTACTAGTAATTATGCTTTGTTTTTGTTGTTATAGCTATAGCTGTATCGCTGATTACATGCACCAATCAAAAGAGTCAGTGTAATTTTTGTAATTCTTGTAGCCTGCCATCATTTAGAACAAGCAACTACAACGATTTAACAGCATGTCATGTATGAATAGAGATGCTAAAGAAAAGCGGCTTGTGGTTAGGAACATGGAAGATGTTGCGAAATAATAGCGGAAAACTACACACACGGTTTTTTGAAACGTCAAACATTTTATGCTTTTTTACTATCATCATCTTCTCCTCAGCTACTACCTATGTTTACCTCAGTCAGCTCAATTCAGTCGCTTTTATTGTACATTCTACATACATACTTGTTTTTACTCTTGTTGTTATTGTGGTTGTTGTTTTTCTGCTGACATTTCACAACAAACAGAGTAGTTGATAGGGAATCTGCAAAAACATGATAAAAAGTAGGCGGAGGAGGAGGGGGGAAATGGGCAAGATGTGAACATCACAAGGTCGTTGGCTCGATTTCGTCTACCTCATTCCATTATTGTGTTGCTTCTTCTCTTGTCGACGTTGGTTCACTGTTATTTGGTTGTTAGTGGTCGCTTTTTATGACCGTTTACTACACACGTGAGCTCTGTTGATAAACACGTCGTGGTTTCTCATACATCAAAGGCTTACCTGGCTTGCTTACATAGATAATGACACAGGTATCCATACTTCTATTTACTCCTAAATTGCGAGTTTTTTTTTGCGTGCGCTGGATTTGGAATACTGGATACATGGCCAATGAAATTTTACACCGCTGGATACCTCATCATCCTCATTATTGCCCCATGTCATGTCAATTAGCCTTGTCTACTTTTTTCGAGGAAGTATTCCTTTCAACAGGCAAGTCTTCCAGGTAGTAGTTCCAGGAAGCTTCGTAAAAAATTACACAAAAAACAATATAATTTAAGATCCAGATTAACCTGTGTTGAGTTCCCAAAAAAGTGGTCTGCTTTTCTGAACATCACATGCATATGTTTCATTTTTGCATTACGAACAGATTCGTTATTGGTTTGATTCATTTGAAATTTTTTTTGGGCATATAAGTGCGAACGTTACAATAATAATAAACAAGGAAAAGGAAGTTGCAATGTCTAAACAAAAAAACGTGAAGCTCTCTAATGTATAAATAGCCGGTAGCAATTCAATAATGTACATTCATGTACGTGCACTAAAGAAATAAACCCAAGTCTGGGTTTTAATGATGCACATTTTACTTTTTTTCTTTAGCACAAAAATAAAAAACGAACAACGTATTGTAAGGAAGCTTGCAAAAAAATCTGTGCAGCAACGAAGTAGCAGCCGCAGTGGTGGTTGTATTGTAGTTGTGTAGACTACGATACGATTCGTAGTAGTTTGTAGCACAAAAATCATCGTCCTTATTTACACACGCGCGTGTACGGTGTATTTACAACACACATCGTAATTTTTTTTGTTTGTTCGTTTCCACACGACATCATGTTTCATGTTTTGTTTGTATTTATCTTCTTGTACGTCTTAGTTTTCAGTACGTGTGCACTTCCTTTCGGGATTTTGTAAAATGATCTGTTTGTGTAGTTGGTTGGTAGTTTGGTAGTATTTCCTTGCTTGACAACATACAATCCCACTCAATTCCTCGACTTACAAGTCTTCCAAATTGCAAATTATAGTAGAGTAAGTAAACATGTTGTAGTAGGAACGGCAACCGGTAACAGTAAATAGCATCCATCAATCACAAACACAATTCTCTGAGGAGGTTTGATCCTTCATTTACCTTTATTACTGCGCCACTATCAATCAGGTAAATCACCGCCTAAACCCAATGGCCAATATAGTAGTATGACTGTATGTTTCACGTCCAGATTTCAGATTACTTTTTAGATGTCTGCATGTAGTGCATTAGAAAAGTGAATGCCTATGAATTATAGTACATGCATGTGTCGGCTGTTAAGTGCATAAACACAGATAATACGGAGGCATGCATTGGGGCACACGGGGTTGTCTACAAGGTATAAATAGAAGTAGGCATTCACAAAGGACAGGATTTTTTATTCTGTTTAAATTTATTTTTCTCTTTCCCTTCCACTTTATTTTGCAAAATGAGACAAGAAAACATGCCTGTTTACTATCTGGCAACAAAACCCGCTCGAAAACGTCTTGTTTACACTGCATTTCTGCTGTTTACGTTATCATTAGGTAAATTTCTATTCAGGCATCAAGCTGTCATATATCCCTACGTATACAATGTTTTGTGTAGGAATTGCGCTGTGATCTGTGTTCTTGACGATCAAGAGAGACTAAAATTTTCTCTCGGAAAGTCGCTATCTCTCTCTCTCTCTCTTTCCTGGGCCTTGCTTGTGTAACAGTTTGTATAACAGGATAATGTGTGTGAATAATATTTGTACTGGGATGTGTACCATATGTAATTCTACAACCATATTAAAATATATGGATATTGTACTAACATGCAACGTAGACTAGTAAAAGTCAAAGTAGAAAACCAGACAAAAAAGGATGAAGTACATGGCATGGTTAGCATCACCAGCCCAGGAATTGGTATCAATTGGGTAAAATTGATCTGATGATGATGAGTGAAGAGAAAAAGACGTAAATTTTTTGGTTGTGTCATAAAAAAGAGGACCTATGTTAATGGTAAACGTGTTGTTGTTTTTTCTCTTTGCATGGAAACGTAACGTCTATATAACTTAACCTTCTTCTTGTTTACGACTTTGGATTTTGCGACTGACTTGCTTGTGTGCAGCAGTGTAAAAATCGTCTTTGTCGTCGTGTTTTACTTTTCTGACGATACTGCTTCCAAGCTCATGATCTCTCTCCGTCTCTCTCTCTCTCCCTGTCTTTATATATCTCTCTCACTATTCTTTTATGACAGTACTCATTATTTTGGCGACTTTGCAAATTCGCTAGCTCACACTTCCTCCCTCCACGTTCGTCACTATTCCATTTTCACGACGTGTCGATGTTGTCAATGTTTATTGCGCATTGACGCCGCGACATACTCAAAATGTAATCTAACTGCTTATTTTAAAAGGCAACAATTTCCGGATGAAGTACAATTTATTTAAGCAGTAGTTTGCTGCTGCAGAAGCAGTTCTCATAATTCCTACATCTTCTTCTGGTACGCTACGCTTATAAATGGAAATGGAACAATTTGCGTGGTGTGTCATTATTTTTTTTCGTACATTTTTGGAAATTTTTTCTTTGGCGTCATGTGTGCCATTCATTTAAATAATGCGCAGTAGACGCAGGCACTGCATTGTTTAAATTTATCTTTCATGCCACCGCTGCTACTGATGCTGGCGATGACAAGGATTGTGTAGTCCATTGCATTAAACTGAAGACAGAGAGGAAATGGTGGAATCAAGAAAACAATAGCAAGGAAACATTTTTAGATCCACACACTCTCTCTCTAAAGTGTTAGCTTTTTGCCTTGCCTTTCCTTTTGATTGGTACCGGCATCCCCATCATCGTCATCATCTCCGCAGCTGCCTCAACAACATTCCCATTTTCCATGCAATTGCCTTCAATTTAAACCTTTCAACAACGACAACAACAAAACTTTGCAAAATGAAAGGGGTTACACAGTACACAGTAGATTGCTGGTATTTGGGATGGTGCGGCTGACGACGACGATGATGATGGGAGTGGTGCACACACAACAGCCCATTATCGTGAATTATTGGATCAAAGAAAAATGCCAAATTACTGTTTGCCGCATTCTAACCCTCTAAAAATGCAGACTTTATAATACCATCAAAATTTATTCCTATTATACCACCGCAGTCCTATATGGCCACGTAATCATACGTTTCATCAAAAGGAAGTAAGATGCATCTACCACCACCGCTGCCTAAATCTGCAAATCTACTTGCAGTGCATATGTACTGCATATTATTTTTTCGCGAATCACAATCACAATTGCAAACTAAGCTACTCTCTTATTCCTCTCATTTTTCTTCTTGTTCTCATTCCCTCTCTCAAGCGAGTTTATTACTTGCGTGTAGGTACATCCTCTATACGCTCTTCTCAGTGTCTGTGCCAGATTGTTTTTTCTGGGATTGTGTACATAACACGCAGAGTGACGACTATCTGACTTATTGCAAAATATCACCCTTTACGATAATCATAATGCCAACATTTTTTTCTGTGTTTGATCCCATCTCTTCATTTTTTGCACTCTAGCCTGAGCTAAGCAAGCATTCTGTCTTTTGACTGAAGAAAAAAAATCTCTGCAGTTCTCTGTATTACATTTCGTTATCCTGTTAGAAACCTAACATCCATGAACCCAAATTGCATGGGTTGATTAAACACACACACCACACATTTTTGTATGTTTTTGTTCTGCAAAAGATTTGTTGGCGAGGCTGCCTAGCCCCCACCACCAACGTAATAATAATAATAATCTTGATTCTTTTAAGAGAATCCAACAATTTATTAGGCTAGGAACATGACCTCCCTCAAAACATTCTACTGTCACCAACATCATCATCGCTGGTGCTGTTCGTATTTTCAAATTATTATGTATACTTTTATACGCGTATCACACAGACATCCCATACATTGCCTTAGTAAGTACATCCACGTAAAACTCTCAGGGTAAACAAAAGTGATGTGGCAGTAGTGTTCCTACATGTTTTACAGTTTACAGTATTATAGGGCAGCTTTTGGTGCGCATTTGAGATTTGGTGTGTACTTCTCTATCAGATTTATTTTATCCATTTTACTGCCCCCACTACCAAAGATAACAGTCAACTCACAGCAGTAGCGAGTTCAATAAAAGGTAGGGTCGTGTACACGTATACGCACTTGAAATACTATAAAAATGCATAGTAGGCACTATAGCGGCATTCCCTTTTAAGTTCCTTTTGGTTCGTTGGTATAAATTTTGTGGATGAATAGTTGGATGCTCGGCTTACCTTGACAGAAGAAGACACAACTACCAAAAAGCTGAATTTACTACCGACAGTACCTAACAAAACAGCAGCATCACAACAACAACAACAACTCGATAATCGTAAATGAAATGTTTGACTTGTCATTCAACTTTTTTTCGGTATGTCATTTTAGTAGTGGGTTCGTTCATGGGTATATTGTACAATAATACTACAAATGCAGACCAGGATTATGATAATATAAGTAAAGCAGACTATCAACACAAGTCACATAATAATAATAATGATGAGGAATGTAAATGTAAATGTAACACGGCAGCAGCAGTGGGCAAACGGTAAACGTGATAAAAGTCGAAAATCATTTTTATAAAAATTCAGGTAAATAAATGAAAAGCATCAAGAGAAGACGTTGCAGAGAATATAAGGTGCATTGTCACCTTTATGGCTAAATTACTTCTGTACCGTATACCTACATTCAAGAAAGCAAAGAGCAAACAATCCATTCTTTTTGTCGTACACAAACATCAATATTATCGCAGGTGAGGTGAGGTGGAGGTGTGCCAAAAAAGAAAAAGTTTTTTGTATTGTTTGATACTCTGCTCGGGTACATTTGCCTCTCATTGATTTCATACACGCAGGCCGCCATTATTATCATACACTTCCTACTCACATTTACACTGCAAATTCCACAACCCGAAGAGTCGTCGGAATTTTCACATATTTTTGGCTGTTATTTGACCGTTATGGCAACTTTCAACTTTTAGTTTTTGTCCAAATGACTGGGAAAATAAGGAAATAGTTTTCCACTTTTTCCTCCGTTTTCCTGTGCCTGGCCTGTTCCCGTTGCCCCAGATTTGCTGTATAGTAGCAGTAGTAGTCAGGCCACCGACACCGCTGATTTTTATGAACTGCCTTTCCTTATTTATCTTACCTGTCTACCTGATAATAGGCTATAAATACTCTGAAACGGTTAAAATCCAGGAGAAAAACCGTGTGATATATTTCCGTTGATTACCGGTAATAATCATCAAGGTATTTGTTCCGTTTATCAAAGTGGAGAGGGAGAGGTGTGGGGTCAAATATTTCCCACCTTCCTGCCCACCTTTTCCCAACCTGACGATAATAAAAAAAATCTAGCCCATTTTCTTAGTCATTTCATCTGCTTACGTACATCGTTCTTAGCATGCTTCTTTTAACGTTGTCGCCTTCTTCAGCATGACTACTACCACCACTACCACTACTACTCCTGCTTGGGCTCCGAGTTCGTTGGCCCTTTTTGCTTCGCATTGTTGTAAGACTTGCCACAGTGCACTATATCCCCAATAGACAGCAACGGCGGTATGGTTGGCATACCATACCAAATAACTAACTATAATACTTGAAAATCTGCTGAATAAATTACAAAGCAAAACAAAGATTTTCCTTGGTGCTGTTGGCGGTACATGGAAAAGATGCATACCTATCCATGCACATCGTCGGAACTATGCAACTTGAAAAGAATTTGTGCAGATGGTCTTTGTGAGTACAGGATACCGAGATTAAATAGGCATAACAAAAAAATTAGACTTAAAATTCTGTAATAATGATAATGAATAATGAATTTAAGGAAGAAAGATGGAAGAATAAGCATACTCCTCTGGGCTGCCTACTTTGAGTGAGACAGTACGAGTTCCATCATTAGCCATTATTTGTGGTACATCATTTTCATCCTCATCACACGTTACCTTACCCAATTGGATCCACTTCACTGGACAAAAATCCACTGATGTTTCCTTACATCAAATGGTATACGTGTATCTACATAAAAAATGCACTCAGATACCTATGCTATAATCATCAGTATAAAATCCAATTGTGGGGATGTAATTTTCCCCTCTTCTCTTACAGCTTTTGCCCAATCAACCTGAAATTTGGCACACATACTCCTCAAACCCTTGCCG
>JAHZNB010005980.1:0-13447 GCA_027744295.1 Callyntrura guangdongensis
TCCTGAAATGTACACCTTCATTTAAGCCAGATATTTCTTATGCCGTGTTCAGCAATTTAGTTGAAGAAAGCATGTAAAAATCTTGAGACAATTAAAATCTCTAAACGTAACTTAATTATCAAACAATTCGAGGCCATGTGGAGTTGTAGGTGTAAATCTACCGAGAGATGACTACTACACGTTGTGTCACATAACCTATTCATGTTTCCGTATGTTGTTTATTATTTTCCTTTTCAATTCTGTTCTTCGCAGAAATTTAAAATTTTCACATAAATTTCAATAGATAAATAATTTCTTACAAAATTTAATTAGAAATGTATGGCCCTAACATCATTAAAATACCGAAAAGCACCACCATATTGCCCAGCTTCCCTCTTTTGTTTCGCTAAAGAACAAACAACCAAACATAATTACGTAATAGAGAGAAAACAACAGCAAAAATAGGATTATGCTGGAAGCCGGCTCATGTTGCATCCTTGAGCAGATGTATAACATAGCATCTACCTTTTCCACCAGGCATTGGCATTTCTCCTGCTTTGTTTTCTACTATTATGCCCTAGTAACGATTAATTAATTATTTTAACACTACCGTGAAATTCGGGATTTCGACTGATACCATGTTGCATTATCTGCACTGTAATCTAAATCTATTACACACGGCGCACGGTAAGGTATATCATCCCTCCCCTCCCTTCCTTTCTGTCTCTAGTCTTTCCCTCGTTAACAAAATCTCTTAAGAAAAGCGTTTTGGAGAAAGTCGTTTTCTCGTAAAATAGCCCAGGCACCTTGTATGGTATAGAAGTTTGCCGTAGATTTTCTATTTACATTATATAGTACAATCATATCATCTTACGTATTTATTTATTAAGCAGAAGTAGAGTACTATGTTGCTCGTTGGCCACTCTTCCAAAATGGCATACCGGGCGAAATAAAGCATGGACGAGAATATCGGAATTTATAACCAAAAATGCATTAGCCATATTATTATGACAGACAACGTCTAGTGTATAAAAACAGCTCTTATCGGCTTCCATCTACTCTACATCCCACATCTTATTTCTCGCCCTTTTGTTCGAAATTATTTTCTGAATAAAAAAACACGAATTTTGCTGAGAAACACTGGATGCCAAACCGCAACAATATACGGTTTTCTTTGTATGAATTTATTGCAGCATGGAAGTTGTTAACTAATGTTTTCTTTTCTCCCGTAGTAAAAGGAGCTCTTAATCTCTGTCTCCTTTACTTGCTTTCGTGCGCACCGTTTTTTATTAAAATAAACTATCGAGTTAATGGTATCTCCTATTCTTCTGTACTTTCTTAGATGGTAACTTAACTTCAAAGGAAAAAGTACCTTGTAGCAGCAAACAGGTTGCGCCGTATTGTTGCAATTGACCCAATATTACCATAATAATAATATCCAGAATCAATACTGGCTGTAATAAGTATGTATTAAACTACCACTGAGATCTCCATACCTTTCGCTGACAATTTTGCCGAATAAACGGCAAAATAAAGGAAAATTACGCGTCTGGTAGACATCTGCTCAAATAACGTCCATCGTAATGGGATTTACCGTAGGACATTTAGTTTTATGTCTCAGGATTAAATTTAACTACATTAGAATAATTAATACCTATCGGATAAATTTTCATTCATTTTCAAGGAAATTTAAAAATGTATACCCATGTCATACAACACTGGGTGGCCGAACAGACATACATACTGAAATTTTAAGAACCGTACACTATAACACAACACAGAAAGCTAATAAATAAAAGAAGAGTTCGTCCACATATCCAAGGTTCTCAGTTTCAGTAACCGTTTTTATTTTTCATAAGTGCGATACTGTGCAATCATTTTTCATTTCCCCACTTTATATGGCAATGGTTTTCACGCAAAATAAACGCATAAATTTTCAAAGCACAGCAGGATGACTTTTTCCAATTTTTCCATAACGTTTAATATTAGATTGAATTGTAATTATATCCAAGGGCAAATAACAAACAAAGCCTTTTTGAAACAGTCAAATTAAGTTCTATTTTCTGGAACTGTTAATGGGTTGTATGGAATAACTATTGAAAACCCAAACTTTCACTAAATATCGATGCATGGCTCATATAGAAAAGTTCCACATTTTGACAGTATGCTCTGATGAACGAAATATCAGCTAATATATAATCCAACCTAGAAAGTAAATTACCTGTTTCAAAACTAATACAATATGCAAGTTAAGTTATTTTACCCAAGAAAAATGTTGTTTGAATATATGAGTATTTTATTTAAACTCTATGATGGTAGTAAAACCTAGATTGCGACATGCATAAGTTATAAGGATACAGCCCGCGAAGGTTGCTACATCAAAACACGATGATTGTTGAACGATTATTGAAATATAGTTTTCAGAGTGAAGTGTAAAACATACTAGAAAGAAATCGTACTATTACTCTTTCAAAAATATACATGGCAACAAACAACCAATGATACACTCAAACATGACAACAAATTATTATGAGTTTCAATATTATATTATATTCGTCTATTGCGACATGGCGATGAAAAGAGCAGTTTGAAAAGGTTGTTCCATCACTTATCAGATTTCGTTGTAATGAACTCACAAGAAATGTTTGCTAAAAACTTCCACTGATAAGTAAACAAACTAGAAACCATATTCCGCTGTCTAGAATCTAATACTCTGATTTATTCTCATTTTGATATCTACTCGTCTTCTGTGTCGTAAAATCCCTGTCGACGGAGGATTCCCAAACGTGAGCTTGAATGAACCAACATACCAACCCAACCTTGCATTCAGCATACTTATCGGAAATGGAGCTTTCAATACACATATTTGCACTCATCCCACAGTTTTGTGTTGGTATAGTAAATGATGCATGCACATATAATCAAACGATATCCCATAGTCTACTTAAAATATGGTTGCGGCAGCACGAAACGTAAAAACAAGAAACAAAAAATTAAGTACATGAAATACTGGCCTCTAGCTGTGGTTAGTATAAATCCATTACGTTATCTATTAACACTGAGATTAAGTTGTTTATATCGACCACTTGGAGGTCGGACAAGCGTATCGTCATTAATATGCGCTATAATATTACTATATCATACGGCAGTTCAATACTTGTACCAACATGGAGGTCTCCGTTTTTGTTTCCTTTTCAGTCCATTTTGTCTCCTCTACCCATTTATCAAGCAGTAAAGTCTGTAAACAGGCCACAGGAAATCCAGTGCTGCTCATTTGTAGATAATAAGGCACAAGGCACGTTACATTGCAATAAATCACGACGCACTATGGGTCGTACTTCTGTAAAGCGGCAAAAACAAAAAGGAAAAGTGAGCAAAGTCCTATAAAATAAAGTATACTTGTTACGTTACCATAAATCCTTTAATGCCGTTATTTTATGTTGATATCAAGTTACGTTCCACAATTTCTCCCATTCTAAATAATCACGACAATGTCACAAAATATACAAATTTATGCTTCTGCATTAGGCTATTTGCCTTCCGCCGAGTCTTGTAGACAGACTCATCGTCAGTACAATAAGACCGACACTCGCCGGTCCGGTGTTAAAAGGAAGAAAATGGAAATGGAAAGTTCAATGATATTATAAGCTGCTAAGTTTTTTTTTATTAAAAATGGGAGTGCATACGTTCACCATTAGAGATTAATAGTTGAATTATGTTCATGTTGGATTTTTCCGGCGAGGCTTTGCACGAAGTGTACAATTTTAGTGGAATCACCTACAACCAACCATTTTCTGTATCCATAAGTGTATGTCATTACATTATACAATTTTTATTGTATCCTTCCAGACAACCTTCTTCGGAAAAATTGCACGCGCGGTAGTAACGTAGGTAAGCAGTAAGCACCAAGATTGCTAAGTTCCAATTTTATTTTCCCTGTAAGTCACCCACTGGATATTTACGCGTCATAAGCACAAATTTATGAAAGGCTCACATGACTTGTCGAAATAAATTCCACATGCTGCTTTCCCCTTTTCCTTTTTGGAATGCTAAGCTAAGCTAACAGACCAGAAACTAAACATTCCTAACAAAACCCTTTCGTTACTTAAGAAACTTTTTTTAACGCAACCCTGTTCGAAACAAATAGAGGTATTTCTACAAGACTGGAGAATAAGGTGTGTCCTCCGTAAAAAGTAACGCAAGGATATGCTCCAAATGTGGGAACAGACACTGCAGGCATTGTAATAAGGTAACTAGATTGCAGACTTCACCATCCCGTAGTTTAATGTTTTAGGTGTATTACTGCTATAGCAACTGCTACTAGGCTACTAATATATCCCGCCATGAACAACACGATATTTTTATTTTTGCATGTTTCTTTTGTGAAGAGAGTAGAGTATTCACAGGTAGGTAAACATCGTTTTGAGCAAAATCGCAGAAAATATAAAATTGAAGTTTGCTCAACTTTTCTTGTCTCGTTTGACGTTTTCACTATAAACAGCAGCAACAAATGACCCTATATACCATTGACCTAAAATCATAAAGACATTTCACTGAAGTTGGTAGGTGGTTTTAATCATTAAACCCGTAATAACAGGGTCCGGGTCCATAATATTAACTACACAATAGGTTCATAATATACATACTCATCTGCATATCTATGAACAGAACACCGAAAAACGAATTGAGACAACAATATGATAAAAACAAGTTTCAAGTTAAATGTCAACAGCACTGAAAGCTAAAATGGCCAATTTAGTTGAGCTTTTTGTGAAAATGTCTCATATTTCCCACTTCAGTAATAATAATGTTCATCATAAACCATTGAGTAAATGTGTAGGCATGCATGGTAGAGGATTTATGCTACGCTACAAGAAATACTCGGTCTCGTCAAGTCTCGTGTGTTAAGTTGATTGTCCGTCGTTGACATCATTAACAACAAGAGCAATAAGGTTCATCCAAATAAAATCTAACAGGTTTCTAAATGCTTAAAATCCGGTAAAAGCTTAAAAAAAAGTAATAGCTAGCTGTGCAGCTAATTTTACAACTTGTCACATAAGTATCACCAACTAACAAGGACAGTATTTTAGCTGCTATCAACAACCAACGACTTATTGTTAGTATATACAATATGCGAGATTCTCCGTTAATAAAAATGTTTACTAGGAAAAGTTAATCGTACACATTACTATTATTGCAAAATGTAAACAAGAATCCCCAGTTATGTGGACCCTTATCCCCGTGGCCAGTGATTACGACTTCTTGGACACAACTGCAGCTTTGCTATGCTGGTGTTGCGTGCTGTCTCCATTTAAGAGATTATCTCACACCGAGTTGATAATGGATTAAGTTGTCTTAGCGTTGGCACTACTGGATTAAAAGTCTGAGCAGGGGAAAAAAACTTCTGGTAGTAATGTAACTCGTGTTATAAGGTATTTGAAAGTGGACAAAAGCTGTGAAGTTTTCAATGATTTGATTTTACAAGCGAGAACTATTAATCCCTAGAGAAGCAAAGTATCTATGGTAGTTGAGACAGTAAAACTTTCGAAGTGACAAATTATCTGAGCATTTTTAACATAAAGGATGAACGATTCTGAATGCTCGACACGAACATGTATTCAATATTTGCACCCTTCCTATGCGTTTCTCTTCCGTTTCTATATTTACGACCTACCCGGACTATAATGCTTTACCAAGCATCGACATTATTATTTCGATTCACAGAAACCTAGTGACCCACAGAAATGCATATATTGGAATGGAATTGTTATACGTTTTAGTTTTACTGGTGCTCCGTTTAAATAACGGGCCAAAGCCAGGGACAACTAACTTTTTTCCATTCAAAGTAAATAAAGATTCCGCGTAAACTTCATCATCTCTTAAAAAGGTTTTCTCTTTATTTGGTGACACGTGTAAAAAAGGTTTTTTTGGCTGGACGCAAACTTGGTAATTTATGTGGCAAGGAAAACACATTGATGTAGGGAAATGGGGTCACGTTTTCTTGGAAATAATCGGTATATAAAGTGAGGATATACAAAGATGGCCAATCATTTTAACAATTGCTTCGACGACATGAGAGAAGGTTCCTTCTTTTCTGTAACATGTCTCGTAATAAATTTATCATAGATTAAATTGAACATGGCAAATTTGTTGTAGTTGTTATGGAAACTTTCTCACAAAAAACTTAAAATTAGTTTAAAACTGGTTATTCAGAATGAGTATTCCATAAACGGTACAGACCAAGGTATTTAGGTCACCTTTTTTACTCGCTACTCAACGATGCGCACTAAATCCTACTCACTAAATACTTGTGTCCTTTCTTGACGTCTAATCATGGAACATACTGCAATTTTATTTTGTTGTTTATCCTACTTGTACTGCATGACCTTGCTGCTGAGTTTTCCATTTGAACAATTCCAATAAGTTGTGAAAATTGAAAACGTGATGTTAAAACATGAACCAGGCTTGCCTTTTTACTTTTGTGACGATTCAATAGAAACAGCGTGATGATTGTTATAGGTGGAGGTCAGTTAAGCCTGCAAAGTGCTGACTGAGCTTTCAATCGTTTGGAAATCGGAACTTGTGCTGGGACGTGGGACGTATTATGATGGTCTAAACACGTAACATGGATTACTGAAATGACCTGAGCAACTAAAGCAGCAGTAGTAGCCTTAATTTGATCCAGATCAGCTTTGAAGGTCTTTGAAAAACGCCAAGATCATAACTTGAAGCCTTACTTCAAAGCAGTTACTGTGGCGTGCATATATCCCCTGACACGAAAACAATCTGGCTTGTTGGAGCCGTTGAAGGGTGTAAACTTGAGCGAAAGGATATGTATTCCATACGATGGTTGCTGCTGTTCCCCCAGTCTGCTTTTTATTGCCCCTTCCGTCGTCTTCTTCTTCTTCTTGTCCCGCTTTCTTTAGTGTCAACTGCCTGCCAAGCCCAGATATTGTTTTTATTGTTCCACGACAGTGTTTATTACGTGAAACAAAGTTTTATGTGCCTGCGCCCGGTAACAACGAAAAATTGTGAATACAAACCTTGCAATCTTCGTAAACACAATGTTGACGTTATTGAAGCAGCGTTCGCATACACACACACATACAGATAATTTCACAGTATGGAGAACACGCATCAACAAAAACAACAACCAGCACGGGCCCTGAAGTGGTAAGTGGTAATGCATTGTGGTATATGTATACACGGGGTGCGACAGAGCAAAGCAGAATTTAAGAGGACATGTCCTATTAGAGATAATAGCGTGTTTTGGTCCCCCCAGTGAAAAACGGCAAGCTTTAACTTGTGCATGTGTTAGGTGTAAATCTTGTAACATAAAAAGGAAGAGAGATGCAATTGTAGTTGTGGATGCTACAGTGACCGGGTAGTAAGTAAACAGACCGGTCGTGCCATGAAATGGACAGTAATGAAGGAAAACAGTGTTCAAATGAAGAGAAATGTAAGGGAATGGAAGGCCAACCAGAGTTTCCTTTTATACTACAACAAGCTTGAGTAAACAAGCTGAAATGAAAGAAAATAGGAGACTTGAAGAAAAACAAGGAAAAGAGGAATAAAATGTTGAATGTTCGAAGTGGCATTAACGTTATTTCCTTATTCTTACTTCGTGGGATCCTGTGGTGTTATAACTGTGTAGCCTCAATAATAACAAGAACTAGCCAGAAAACACCACTACTCTGTGACTACTGTCCATTGTAAAAACGTCTCGTATCTGGTTGTTACATATATGTATCCCGCAAAGGGTCCCACTGTGACTGCTACTGAAAGCGCTAATGATAATGATATTGCTTACACTTTTACACTTTCCTTTCGCATCTTGTTCCTGCGTTTTTAACTGTGCTCGTAATTGTAATGCATAGCGCTTGAAAACTGTCGCATGTGACTTTTTGTATTAGTATGAAATTATTATATGGTCACTTTGGCCAAAAATATATGGCCACAAAGAGGCCAACATGGCACAATCTAGTAGCATTTTTCTGGAGAAAACCAGAATTGAACTGTATGTTCATATTATGGTCTATGTCTGGAAATGTCTATGATGTTTCTTGGAATGACCATTATCCTCAAAGCCAGTATGGTGCTAGAAAGGACAGAACTTTCTAGAGTCCCAGCAGTGAAATGAAAGATCATGACTGTGTGATTTCCCGTGTCAACATTCATCATAATGTGATGCAACATGTAATAGCGATACCGAAAATAAACTATGACCATCCCAAGCCACCAACATTTCAGAAAACATTACGCATAAATAGCATTTTTTGGTACTTCGGGCAGTGTGCACTGTGCACAGTAAGATGCAGAGTGGAATGTGTTTCACCGCTTGCTGCTGACTACAATGTGGAATGCGGAACGAGTGAAAATTATTCGTAAATTTCATGTAACATGTCTCGTTTAAGAGCCCATGACGACAAGGAACGACGGCGTGAGGTGTTACATGAATACTTGTACAATGAAAATCGGGTACTTTTCCACCATATACAGAAACACGCAAAATCTTTCCTGATATATGGCACGATAAACAAAAGATAAACATTTTTATGTACGTTATGCGACTGTTTTCCCGACTTGTGCCCAGACAACGCAATTCTAGTGCCGTTGCCGGTGCAAGAAGGCGGAGAGAAAGTTAATCTGGACAATTGCAACTGTGATTAGGTAAAATGTTTCAGCACGTTTCAGTGACCAGTGGGCGTTTTGTGGTTCCCATTATGATTTCCTTTGTATGTATGCGCTTTAACGAATAGAATGATTTACTTTTCCAAGACAGATTGGAGATATACGAGATTATTTCACATTTCGTTATTGAGTCGACTCAAGTTATTGAGCTGAAGGCTGGACTTATGTCAAGGAAAGGAAATAAAACCCGAGCGTATAAACAAATATGGTTAGTTTCATTGCCATCATCGTGAATGTCGTCATATAGTTACATTTGTTTGGAGCTTGTCCAAGATGAAATTGTTACAATGGTAACTGCAGAATTACTATGTAACCTTTGCGAAACAAATGTATATTATTATCTAGGAAATTACGTAAACATAAAATTTGGTAAATATACAGCGCAGTACAAGCTGGAAAAGGCAAACTGTTTACACGGCACGAAGTAAACAAGTAACTTCTCGGTAATGTGTACTTCATCTCAATCTTTTACAAGCGCAGTACAAACTGGAAAAGGCAAACTGTTTACACGGCACGAAGTAAACAAGTAACTTCTCGGTAATGTGTACTTCATCTCAATCTTTTACTTCATATTATTTTCAGTCAGAGACCTAATCTTTCGCTCGAATGTTTTCTATCGAAATATGCCAAACTAAAAAAAAGTCAAGATGTAAATACGGGCAAAGCAATGTCGGTTTATTCTACCACTCACGTTGCCCCCCATCTCCTACGTCTGTTTGCTATCAGTATCGGTACACAGTACACACTTTAGTTTCAACTTCAACTATGTACAAAGAAAAATGCTGCAGCGACACAGTACATATTTGCAACTTGGGTAAACATTGAAATACGACGAGTTCAACTTTTCCTAAACTCCTTCCATATGATACGAGTCAAACGATGAGTAAGCGCTGCTGTAGGTTTTCAGACAATGACCTTAGAACTTTACTTAACTTTTGCTTGTCATCAGCTGGAAGTCTCTAGTATTAAACGAACTCCTGCATACGGCAAAAAAATCTCTAAAATAATCTGGTTATTACAATTTTGAATTATCCAACATGTCAATATGTTCACTCATTTACAATTTACAGATAAAATCTTAACCTACCTATAACATATACTATTAAACCCACAGCCCACCAAGTAATGAAGTAATGTCTAGTGGGAATAGAAAGGTATAAATGAAAATGAACCTTAAAACTGGAAGAAGTAAAAGTATGTATAGTATTCGTAAATGTGGAAGGAGATCCTCCTGCCGAGAAGCATGTGTTACAGAAGCTGGAAATCACGGACTTCATGTAGTTACATAGAAATGCATGAATCCGATTCAATTCAGCAGATCCTTTGTCCTGCTTGCCTACACTGTCGCTCAGATAAAAATGCACGTCTAATGAAATTCGACATCATTTCCTGATTCTCCAGCGTGCGGCAATCTTGGTAGGAATCTTTTTTACACCACTCACTTCACACTTGGATCTCACTCTGTTTCTTTCTATTTACATCACCATCTCGGTCTTTATTTGAATATCCCTTTAAGGGGGTCTCGTCTTCTGCGCTCTTTCTTAAGGAAATGGAAAGAATTTTAAATTCAATTGTGAAAGGGAATGTACCTGCACCATGTGCACAAACCATTTCCCCAGCACTCCAAGTTCACGCAGTGATGATGAAATGGAAAGATATGATATTCTTATACGGAAAAAGGAAACTTTTTCGTTAATATTGGAACAGGCACAAACAGCGTATTTCCAACCGTCAAAATATACACCATACCATGAAGAATGCACCATCGCTACAAACATCATCGCCATCACGATCTGAAAAGATCGTCTCAGAGATTTCCGATTTTTAAGTGTGTTGTGCAGCTTGTCTCGGTACGGCAAACAAGCAGGCTTTGTGTGGCGTTGTCATTCAAGAGACGGCTTCCATCAAACCATAATAACTCTACCAGACGACGTTTCCTCAACAACTATCTGCATTTTCGAGAAACTCCTTCTGTTCTTTCGATAAAGCACGTCCAACCAAAATTTCAAGTTTATACTTACCAACAAGCAACTCTATAATTAAAAAGATTTTAACTTTTACTCTCTTGTACCAGACGAGGCCGTAAACTGCTATATTAAAATCTTTAATAGTGTGTTCGATGGAACCAAATTTAGCACCACCGCTGCCGTGAGATACCCAGTTGTATAAACGGCAAAAACAAATTTTCTTAGAACAGCGTGCAATCTGTTTTAGTAATTTTAAAAATCAAATTCACACTTTATATTGTAATAGAACTAGTGCACATTTTATAGATTTTCCTATACGTTACAGAAAAGTTTTCAGATCCTGGTATACCAACACTTTTCTGTTTCTCTTCCAAGGAGTCAAAATGGCGTAGAGAGACCATCAATTTTCACACTGGGAAATCTTGCAATTTTACCCTGGCTGGCAATAAATTAAGATTTCCTTTACATACTTCTAATGTTAGGACAGTTGGCTTTCATAGCTACTACCAGAACGTGTCAATGCCGACACAAGAATCGGGTGTCACGTGGCGACACCTGAAAACGGTTTGTGGAAGTCTTTTTTCCAATTTTCAAACAAGTCATCGCATGACTGATGAGACAGACAAATAGTATTATTGCAAAAAAACCTATCCTGAATAAGAGCGGAAGTAATTTAAGGCCATTTACTTGAACGTTTGAGGAAGGCATATATCCTACCAAGTTATTGTTCAGATCATTTTATTACATAACGTATTATCATTCCATCGTGGTGGTCGTAATATCCGTATTTTTTCCTGAAATATCATATTACAATGCCCGCCCACCCCAAAATGTCATTCGATGAATCTGTATTTAGGCACGGCTTAAATTTATGTAGTACAGATAAACGCCATTGCCACTGACAACCGTCACAAAAGATCCTTTTTTCTCTCACACTTTTCTAACCAATATTATTACTGCTTTCTCTTCATCGAGGAAATACAAAAAAAGGAATGAGATCTCTACTTTCGATCTTGCTTGCTTTTTTCTCCCAAGTGATTATCACATAACTTACTGAAGATTTTTTTACTTGAGTTGAACAATCGTAGCACGGTAAGTAGATCATAAAACGTTGTGTATAGTATATTATGAACTGGAACGTAATGTATGTTGTTCGACTGTAAAAAAATGTACATTTCTTCCTGTGTATATGACGAAGGGTATGTATATCTGAGAATGAATAACTAACAAGAGCTAACAAAAGCCAGTGGGTTTTTGGAAGAGATATTATTTAGACAATGGAAAACACTTTACGAAAAAGGCAACGTGTCGATATCCGGTATTCTGCCTTCATCTTTTCTTTTCCCTTTTTTTCCAACCACCATCACGCGTCCAACTCCGTACACTATACGTATGTGTGTGTACCCTACTTTGCCCGTTTTTTTCAACCAACGCCTGTTACGTACAACGAACCAAGAACATACAGAACAAATTCTTTCTCGCTTCGTTCATTTTTTTTCTTCTTTTTCCCAAGACTTTCCGAGTTTTATGACTTACTACTGTGAGAGTGTGTCAGAAGTAAGTAAAAATGTGGGTATAGGTATAGTGGAATATGTAAAAACACGTTCTCTATTACAATATCGTGTTTCTTGTAAAGATGTCTGTGGGACGAAAGAACATATAGTACTTTTGCACTTTTACAGGATTTCAGCTATAGTGTAAGGAATTACACGCGAAATAAGCATAAACCTTGCGTAGAAATTAGATGTTAGGCAGGTTATATAAGAAGGGATGTCTGTCTGCGTAAAAAACTGTAAATTCTTGTACTGGGTATCAGTATGCAAAAAATGTCGATTCCCCAACTCCTTGTAAGATAACACAAATTTTTAATATTGCTCCAACTGTACACACATATTATACTTTCACGTTCGTCAGAATTAAAATGTAAAACGAGTAAAGAAAGGACTGAGGAATCTGACTTGGCAGCAAGCGAAAATAATAATATATAACTTGAAAGGCTAGTAGTGGCGTGTGTAGTTCTTCATACTAGTAAAAATGAAAAACTCAACTCAAAAGTCATGCACTCAACTTTCTCTTTCTTTTTTCAATTCTTCGTGGGTACAACACAAATACATCGTACACACGGTGGTGTGTAAAAGTGCGCCGTGTGTGTATTTGTTGACTATACCATAGCAGCATGTATTATGCAGCGAGTGCTGCAAGGTTTAAAAAAGTATAGACTGAAATTGAAAGTGAAAAAAATTGCAAGGCCACCACCGCCAACATTACAACTTCAACAGTTTTTTTTCGTTCTTCATATACATAAAAATATATTTGAATCCCACAGAAAATGGAGAAGGTGCCTAAGCACTTACTTAAAAAGAAGTTTTATACGTACGGTTAGCAGTACCTGATTATTACTTTTAGACGGGAAGATGACGATCAAAAAGTAAACTGAAAAAAGAGAAGGGGAACAGGACACAGAAGAGTGAGAAGAAGAAGAGGGACAGACGGGAGGAGAGAGAGAGGGGGGGAATGAAAGAAAGAAAGAAAGAAAAGTAGAGAGACAAAATGAAATTTCCCAATTCATTCCTCTTTTCTCTTCATGCATAACTCACTGTTGCCATCAAGACGTTGGCAGTGTGCTCTTTTTTCCTGTGCAGTTAACTGTATGGAGTTAGTAACGTAATATCCTTTTCTGCATTGAAAGATTTTTTTTACTATAAAATGCATAAGAATTTACAGCAACTCTCAAGTCTCAGGTAGGTGTGTGTGTGAAGTACATTTGGGAAAATGAAATGGTGCATGATCATACGATGAGGACGATGATG